>NW_004624753.1:24056832-24068035 GCF_000247695.1 Heterocephalus glaber | reverse complement strand
TAATATTTTAAAATTAAATTTTAATATATAGATTTTGTTCAAATTCATTTAAATTTTTTTTTGCATGTACTGAGTTTTTGCTTAGCAAACAAAATAATAAAAAAATCAAACTTTATGAAGTGTAAAAATGGTCAAGCAGAGACAGGAACCAAAGTCCCAGCCTCCCCAGGATTTGTAAGTGATCCACCTGGAAAACAATAACCTGGTGAAGAGAAAAAAAGAATCAGATCTTGAGAACTGAGATGGAACTGACAGGAAAACTAGAAATCACACAGAAGATTGAGAAATGAGGCTCAGAGCCCAAGGAAGGGGACCTGTTTTAACAGAGCTAAGGTGAGCCTGGAGGGGATTGGCAGCTTCAGGGAGAAGCAATGGATCCAAGAAAAGCACACAAGTATTGTAAACTGCAAAACTAGTGTGAGGTTTTACTCTGAAAATGACTCCTTCCCCAGGGCAGGCTAGAGCTGAAAAACAAATCCAGGGCAGCCCCACCACATTTGAGTGTGTAATCAGCCATTTGGGGGAGGGGTTAATTGTTTAGGACTGACAAAAGGGCAATGAAACAACAGAAATTATGCAAATGCATTGAGATTAAACAATACACTTTCACATAATCAATAATACTCAGGTCACAGAAGAAATCAAGGAAAAATTAGGCGGTTTCTAGAATAAGGAGATACTGCTAGACATATGAAATACAATGAAAGCTGTTCTAAGAGGAAAATGTATAGCTGTGAATGCCTATATCAAGAAAACAGAGCATGCAAAAATAAATTAATAATATGAACCTCAAAGACCTAGTAAAACAAGAAAACTCCAAATCCGAAGCTAGTACAAAGAAGGAAATTATAAATATTGGAGCAGAAATTAATGAAATTGAGGGAAAAAACACAAAGAATCAATAAGTTGAAGAGCTAGATCTTTGAAAGAATTAATGAAATAGACAAATTGTTTATCATTCTTACAAAAAGGGAAAAAAGCAAAACAATGAAAGTAGAAATGTAAAACTTGAAATCACAGGAACTACAGAAATTCAGAAGATTATTCATAACTACTTTGAAAACCCATACACCAATAAATTGAATAATCCAGAAGAAATTGATAGATTGCTTGATATATATGAGTTACCAAAACTGAACCAAAAAAATATAAAATCCCTGAATAATCTAACAATAGGCAACAAAATAGAAAGAGTAACAAAGAATCTACCAACAAAAGAAAACTCGGGCCCCAGTGTATTCACTATTGACTTCCACAAGGATTCAGGGAAGGTATAATACCAATACTCCTCAAACTCTTTAAAGAAATTGAAAGGGAAGAAGTATTTCCCAGGCATGCCTGAAAGTCAGTGTTAATCTGCTTTCAAAACTAGACAATTATTCAACTAATAAAAAAAATGCAGGCCACCCTCTTTAATTAACAGGGACAATAAAAGATCCTCAGTAAGATTCTAACAAAGAGGATACAGTAAATCATGAAAAAGATCTTACGTCATGAACGAGTAGGCTTCATTCCAGTGATCCAAGAATGACTCAACATACAAATCAACAAATGTAAATTGTCCCACAAACAAAAGCAAAGAAAATGAATCATATGATCATATCAATAGGCAAAGAAAAAGCCTATGAAAAAACCCAGCATCCATTCATGATAAAACCCTGAAAAAATAAATATAGAAGGGCCTTACCTCTATTTGTTAAAATCTAGTTATGACAAAAATACTCCCAATGTCTATAGTGAAAAGCTGAAAGCTTTCTCTCTAAAGTCAGTAAGAAACCTAGATTGTCCCCTATGTCCACTCATTTTCATTATGTACTTGAAATATTAGCCAGAGCAAGCAAGTGAAAGAAAGAAATGAAAAGGACACATATTGAAAAGGAAGAAGCCAAATGTTCACTATTTGCAGATGATATCATATTTTACATAGAAGACTTTAAAAATTCCCCCCATATCTCCTAGAATTAAAAACCAAATACAATGTAATATGTTACAAAATAAACATACAAAAATCAATAGTGTTACATACACCAATAATGCACTCACAGAAATAGAATTTAGGAAAACAATGCCATTCACAATAGCCTCAAGATGAATTAAATATGTAGGAATTAATCAAAGAATTGAAGACCTCTACTACTTGAAAACTACAGTAGGCTAAAAAGAAGACCCAAGAAGACATTGGGAAATGGAAAAGTATCCCTTGTTCCTGGATAGGCAGAACTAACATTGTCAGAATGGCCATGCTTCCAAAACTGATATGTAGATTTAATTCATCATCAATGAAAATACCAACAGCATTACTTACAGAACTACAGGAAATAACCTTAAACTTCACATAGAACCAAAAAACATCCAGAAAGCCCCAAATCATCCTGGGAAATAAGAACAAAGCAGGAGATATTGCAGCCTGGATTTCAAACTAGACTACAAAGCTACAATGATAAAAACAGCATGGTACTGACACAAAAAGAGACATGTAGATCAGTGGAGCAGAGGCTGAAGAAACAACCCCAGTGTATTCAACCATGTGATCTTTGACAAAAGGTCAAAAAAATTTACAATGGAGGAAAGGTAGCCTTTTAAAAAATGTTTCTGGGAGAATTGAGTACACACATGCAGAACATTGAACCTTGACCCATATCTCCCAACACCTAACAAACTAAAATCAAAATTGATCAAAGATGTAAATATGAAAATAGAAACAATCTGTTGAAAGCTGAAACAGGTAAAACTCTCCAAGACATAGTATAGGGGAAGACTTTCTGTACAGAACCCTAACTGCACAAGAAATAACATACAAAATCAACAAATGGGATTATATAAAATTAGCATCTTCACAGCAAATGAAACAATAGAGTGAAGAGACAATATACAAAATGAGAAAAAAGTATGTTTTTAGCTAATGTTGGGAGAAAAGAGTAATATCTAGAATATATAAAGAGCTCAAAATATTAAGAACCCCCAAGATAAAAGACAAAAATCAAAAAGTGGTCAACTGAAATGCACAGGCACTTCTGAGAAGCACAACAAATGAATTCAATGGAGTTCAGCATCTCCAACCATTAAAGAAATGCAAAATTAAAACAGCAGTGAGATTCTATCTTATGCCAGAAGGAATGGCTATCATCATGCAGTCAAATAATAACAAATGCTAACAATACTGCAGGGAAAAACGAAGGCTTCTTCACTGTGGTAGGAATTAAACTAGTATAAGCACTATCAAAATCATTACGGAATTTCCTCAACATCTTAAAAGTAGAAATTCCATTTGACTCAGCTATTCCCCATGTAGGCATCTTCCCAAAAGAGTTAAAGACATCATAACACAGGGATCCATTCACACTGTGTTTATAACAGCACAGCTCATATTAGTAAAATGTTGGAACCAGCCAATATGTTCATCAACAGGCAACTGCTTGGAGAAAAGTTGATGTTTATACACAGGGGAGTACTACTCTGTTGTAAAAAAAAGTATAAATTTGAGTCATTTTTAGGAAGATAGATACACTTTGAAACCATAAATTTAATATCACATAGTTTCTCCTATATGAGAAAACCAAGATATAAACAAATTAAAGTGTAAAGTGAAAGATAGAATATAGGAAACAGGGAGAGAGATCCTTTGCACATGGGAAGGGGGGCAGGAAATTGAGAAAAAGGGTTGGGAGGAGAGGAAAGGGGTGTAAAGTATTTGAGAAATGTAAGATAGCTGTACCAGCTTTCCGTGGAAATTGTAATCATTTTGTACTTCAAATATGTGCTAACAAAAAAAAAAACTTACACAATGATTCTTTGTATTGTTTTTCAGTATTCTAAAATACTGCTCTAATTCTTTAAGTGTTTGTGAAGAATAAAGGAAGTTGTTGTTATATAATGAAGTATCATTTGTTTTGAAATTGTTTTTAAAAGCAGACATGAGCTGTACAAAGAGTTCAAATTACACACTGCACTCAGGGTTTGCTTGGACGACTGTGATGACTTGAGAACTTGTTCTCCAAAGACTCAGCGAGTGTGTGTGTGTTTGTGTGTGGTGTGTGTGTGCAACTGTGCATGCATTAGGAGCCAACTGTTTCTGAGGAATTTTCTAAATTAACATTCATGTAAAATGAGAATACCAATGAGACTGTAAGTAATAAAGTATCCTAATTTGAAAAATATATATATATATATTTCAACACTTCATAAATAACCCCAGCAGCTATGTGAAATTAGATAAAGGAAAAATCTTTATTTTTTAATCAGTGGCTGTTTAGAACTGCGGACACATGGATTTAATTAAAATGAAGCTAGCTGTTACTTGCATTATCATTGTTTTTAAAGCCAGAATATACATCTTGTACCCTGAATCCTGGGTTTATTGATGCTGTTTCCTTCCTGATAATTTCCTATCTTACTGCAGCTTACTCAAAAGCAAATTCCCCTCTGAAGTCTCTGTTAATCATTACTAGGTCATGTTTCTATTTTTTTTTCACTGCTTCTGCAGTATAGATGTTTGTAAATTATTCATTTTGTATATTTACTGCTCTTTCTTGCTCTTGCCCATGCCCTAGCACACCTAATTGTGATACGTTATGTATTTGGAAAAAGTATAACTCCAAGACATCAAATTGTGAGACTTTCCAGGGAACCATATTCCAAACAAGTGAAACACCTATCCAGTGAAATCACAGCTATGCAGTAAGGACATTTGTCATATGTTAATAATATCCCTAAAATTCTTAAATGAATTTCATATTTCAATTGTTTTATAACTGTTTTAAAATAAAATTCAATAAGTTACAGAGTCCTCTTGAATTTTTCCTTATTTTGTATTCTTTTTACAAAATTGCTACTGGAAGAAGTGAATGTGCAAAAAAAGAAAGACTTGAAAAAAATACTCCATTCATTAATCTCAAGTTCTTAAGAGGTATAAAAGAAGACAATTGGAAATTTATTGGCAAAAATAAAATGCAGTAAACTTCATTGACCTCGTGGAAAGCAATGGTGCTTTTCTAATCTTCCACCTTCAAGATTCTAAGAAATCATGTCCAATTTAATTATGGGAAGGAGATAAAAAGCATTAAGATTGGAAGTTGCATTGAAGGGAATGATCATTTAAAAAAACAGATTAATGTGAAAATAATTCAGCAATTCAATTACCTGTGAAAATGAAGATGGGAGTCTCTAGTGTTACTGATGACAATAATGGAGAAAGGAGAAAAAGAATAGTTTAATTGACTATACGTGAGGAGGTAAAGCTATGTTTCAGTGAAAGGAAAGGTCAGATGCCAGGTCTTCACTAAAGACATAAAGGTTTTCTATAGCATTCACTGAAAAAGAAATTCAACCCTAAAAGGGTAAACTAATATCTTTCAAGAAATGGAGTAACTATTAATCCAAGGTTATGCAACTCCATAAAATCCATTACAATAATCCATAAAGCAGTACATTTTGTTTGTGATTTGTGAGTTAATAAACTGTAACAAGCTTCTCTTCACTACATTTTATTCTCATTTATCAAGTTTCTATTTTACTCAGGGGACTAACTGTTATATGTGACATCCACCACTGCGGTTGCTTTACCCGTGAAGGTAGAAGTAACTGCAGTAACAAGTACAAACAAAAAAAATCATGAGCATTACTTTTTAATAGAAAACATTTATAGACTCTAGCACATCCAAAGTTCGTTTCAGAATAATAAAGTAACCAGATCTTAAAATTATGATCCATTAGTTTCAGAAGTAATGAAAGTATATTGGTTAAAAAGTCTTTAAGTGTGCAATTAACAAAAGCATTGAAAAGAAAATTTCCATTAATCCAACCATAGATTAATCATTCCCACTGTGAATATTTTAATGTTCATTCTTCTGATCTCTTCCCTAAAGGTAATGTAAATATAAATACATGACAGTGCTGTCTGGTACCTAGTACCTATATTATTTTATAGCATATGATTTTCATTTGTATGTACCATCACTTATTGTATATTATCAAATGTGCTACAAAATTTAGTAGTTCACTATAATTTTACTCTATTTGATCATAAGTTCAATTTCTAGCAATGATAAAGAAGCTGAATAAAAAGGAGAAGGATGATTCAAAGCATTTCCTTATCAGGCACCAGGAAGTGGAAAGTCTGAGTAAAAATGGATGAGTATTTTTATTTTGAGAAAAATAAAATGTCCTCCAATTATGTCAATGCTTTCTGTAAATTGTCTGTCAGCTACAAACCACATATTTCCAGTAGAAGTCTCTACAAATATTGAGATGTTGCAGTCTTTTCTGCTCAATATATGAACATCTGAAATATGTCCAATATGACCTATGAACTGATTTTTAAATGTTATTCATATTAATTAATATGTGGTGAATACAAAGAGAAACACTGGTGGAGATCAAATGGGAACTTGACTACTGCAGATGTTTATGTTATTTAGTGGAAGAATAAATGGAGTGCATTTTTGGTGTGTGAGGTATTGCTTCTGAGAGTTTTTCAGATTGAAATTTGAAAGAAAAAATAGAGAGAGGGAAAGAGGAAGAGGAGAAAACATCTGAGAAGAATAGCATAGCAATATAGATTCAAACAGGAGATAAAGACCCCACAATAAATTAAATAACAGAAGATAAATATAGAGTAAATAGGATGACAGAGACTTACTTGAGTGATGAGCAAGAATTCCAAAGTAGGACAACCTTGGAAGGCATTCGGGTCTTATTACAGAAGAATTGTTCTGACCCACAGGATAGCAGAACAATTGGCTAAAAGGGTGAAGTTGGTCCTGTGTCTCCTAGTAAGCAGTTGGTCACCCCCAAAAGTGATCCAGTGATCAGCAGCAAGTAGGGTGTGTGCAGGAGAGGTCCAGGAGCTTGTGATTCCGTGACTTTACACCATGCAAGTGGTGCAGGATTGCCAAGGGAGCCCAGAGAGGTAGCTGTGTGCTGACGATGCAAGACTCCAACTTTACTTTCCACAATCTGTAAAAAGTTATCACTGACAGAAGTCTGCAAGATTGCATAGTATCTGTAAAGTGCATGTCTTTGCTCTGTTTGTAAAATTTCCATACTTATAAATCTCTATTCCCAGGGAGGAAGTCACAATGTACAGAGGATCTTTTCTGGCTCCCACTAAAGCTAGTTTATATTCATGAAAGGTAGGCAACTTCAATCACAATAACTTGTGCAAGTCTTAAATTTGTAAGAATGAAACTTGATGAAGGGACTCCCTGTGGATTCTGTTATGCTGGTGTTTGAAGGCAAGGATCTCCAAATACAGGGCTATTCATGATCATATAGTTGAGTTGCAGGCAAGGAGGAAAAATTTCACTTAGAAGAAGCATGGCAGCAATAAATCCAAGTCCTAGTGTCAGGTTCAACTGTATCATTTATAGTTTTTCAGACCAATTCAATAAAATTATATTTATAGTTATTTTTCTGGCAGCTTAGACTTGAGCTTGATTTTCCAGTCTCTAAACTGTCTACCCTGTTTACTGCCTTCTGCACACAGACACACGGACACACACACATTAAATGTATCAGACACACACACATTAAATGTATATATCAGCACACAATCACCTAAGATTAGCTTCATTTGCTTACAAATAAAAACCCTGATCAAAATAAAAATTTGCTCTAGAAAAGTCTTTTATCAATGCAATTTCACTTACAGATTCTGAAACATTACATGATCTCATTAAGGAAGGTGTATATGAAATCATAAATATGATTAATATGTAATACTCTTGCTAACTCTGGAGTGCAGAGGTAAATGTTTAATGCTCATGTGTGATCATCATAGAGTAGTGCCTAAATCTTTAGGTAACCAAGAGACTGTTCATACAGAAGAAAATGAACAGCAAATGGTAGTCAAAACCTTTGAGGTAAGCTGATTGATTTTGATCTCTTTAGAGTGAAAGGAGCAAAAGAAAATCATGAAAAAAGAAACAATAACAATAAAACTCCAAAGCTCTGATTTGTCATATAATGACAAAGACTGAAGAATATCTATAAATGTACTTAAAGCATCTCATATCATGTGAAACCACAATGATTGAAAAGCTAAGCGCCAAACTAAAACTCCATTTTATTGACTTTATTGATTTTCGCTCTTAAAAAGACTAATGGGTTTTTATTGAATGAAACACCATTCAATGTTTTCACCCCACTCCCAAATTACCCCCATTGCCTTCTACCATAACTGGAACTTTCCAGATGTAAACTAAACTGATATCCTAGTATGTCATAGGAATTCCTAACAGGAACTGGAAGAAAATGCTCAGTTGCAGTAGTTGAAACCTAAAAAGATTCGTGAAACTGGTTTTCCAGGTTAGTAAACCAAGAGAACAGAAACATATTTTAGATAAGCTGACTTTCTCGGTAAAATCCAATTACCAGAAACTCTGGATGCTAAGGCAAATTTTAATGCTTTGGTTGTTGTCATTATCTAATACTGTACCCTAAACACTTGAAAGTGAGCCTGATACTTAATCTGGACTCAACAGATAGCTCGAAAATATGTACTTGCTTGAGAAGATGTGAAGTAGATGTGGTTATTTATCTATTGAATTACGTAGAATGAATACAATGATATAATATCTTTAATAAAGTTAAATGCACATCCACATCACTGAAATATTTAAAAAGTTAATATCCAGTCTTTAACTCCAGAAATCCTATTTGCATAACGAAGTACCCAATTTATCATTTTTTGTAAACCTTTTCAGATGATACAATATTGCAAGTCTTAAGTTACTAAGAAGGTGATTTGGGGACACATATAATATATGCAATAGATTATTTCAAACTGGATCCCTTAAGAGTGCCCAGAATATATTCATTTTCCCAAAGTGTTGGGAATCATTAATAAAGCAAGTGTAAGTGTCGTGGAGAGTTCTCACTTCTATTACTTGTGGGCAAAAGAAGCCCAGAGCTACTGTTTGTGCAATAGAAATTAGTTTTCTCGTTCAATGTCAGTGATGGAAGCAAAAGTATGATGACTATAGCCCTGCAATAGATCAGAGGTAATCAAAATATGTGACCTGGAGGAATACTCAGCAACAGGGCGTAATTTATCTTGGGGACCAAATGAATAATCAAACTGCAGAGTTCATATTTGATTTATAAAACTGAAAAACATCTAGGTGAACAGAGGTGTGAGTTAAGTCATGAAGACAGAACAGATACCAGTATAAAGAACAAAAACAGAGAGCCCTTCCAGTCCTTAGGAGCCCGGACGTCTTCACAATGTGGAAAAGAAGGAGTGTGCCTCTGCCCCTCACTTCCTGTCTTCAAAGTAGGCATTGTGTTTAGGAGTGGATTTTTTTCTTACTACCAAAGAAAAATCCAGGGGGCAAAGAATAATCCCACCCAAGGAAGAAGAGGCCCCAGAGCACCTAAAGCATTGTTAACACACACTGTTCTGCTATAGTTGTTGACTGCTGATCTACGGCCAAGGGTCGGACTTCAAGCCCAAGTCCCAGGGCATATTAGCTGATATTCTTTCCCTGCATGTTCTCATCAATAATGAAATAATGGCATTATTTCTTTGGCTACTGACAAGAATTAATAAGTAAAGATCTTTGAAAAATGCAAGACCCAAAACAAATGTTGTATGAGGAGATTGTCTTGTGTGATAATAAACTGGGTTTAAAATCGAATTTCTTGCTTCATGAGATTCTGAAGCAGCATTTTGTCTAAGCTACTAAAAAAAATCACTGTTATTAGTGATAGAAATGTATTCTAATTTAATTTTATTGGTACATTTTAGGTATACAATATAATGCCATTCATCATTGGAAATTTGCACCTTTATGTAATCTCTCTTGGTTCCTGATTTTTCCCCCTTCCACTGCCTTCCCTTCAATCCCTACATCCCTCCCTATTTACAAAGACTTTGTTTCCATTTTTTCATTTTCTCATATTGATTCCATTCCCTTTTTTTCCTTTCCCCTACCTCTCCCACTTCCCCTTCCCCTTTTCCCTATTCTCCCTATTTCACATTATTTATTATACCTTTTAGTCCTTATTTACATTTTCAGTTTCTCACAGTAGAGAAACTTCGGTATTTACACACGTGGGTCCTATTTATTTCACTTGAGATTATTGCCTCAATGGGCATCCATTTAGCTATAAATATCTCTAATTTTTCATTTTTATGGATGAGTAGTATTCCATTCTATTAAAAAACCACATTTTCTTTACCTAGTCTCCAGTTGATTGGCATTTGGGCAGTTTCAAGTTTTAGCTATTACAAAGTGTGCTGCTGTGAACATGGGTGCACATATATCACTGTGGTATGATTCTTTAATTCTTTGGGGAAGATATGCAGCAGGGAAAGAGCTGGGTCCAATGGGACTTCCAGTTCTAGTTCTTTGAGGTACCTCCATACTGATTTCCATAGTGCTTGCATCGGTCTACACCCTCAACAGCAGAGGAGCAGTGTTCCTCTTTCCCCACAGACCCACCAGCATTTGTTTTTGGTTGATTTCATGATAGCAGCCATTCTCTCTGGGGTGAGGTGAAATCTCAGCATTGTTTTCATTTGCATCTCTCGAATGACCAGTGATGTTGAACATTTTTTTATATGTTTCTTTGCTATTTCTACTTCTTTGTCTGAGAATGTCTGTTCTTTTCAGATGCCCATTTTTGAACTGGGCCTTTAAATTTGGGAGGTCTGATTTTTTTTAAGTTCTTTATAGATTCTAGATGGTAGACCATTGTCTGAGGAACAGCAGGTGAAAATTTTTCCCACATTGTGGGTTGTCTCTTCACTCTGTTGGTGGTTTCTCTTGCTGTGCAGAAGCTTTTCAGTAAGAAGAGATCCCACTTGCTGATAGTTTGTGCTAGTTCATGGGCAACTGAAGTTTTGTTCATAAAATCTTTTCCTACACCAATGTCTTCACGAGTTCTACCTAAACTCTCTTTCAGCCAGTTCAGTGTTTTGTTTTAATACTTAGATCTTCAATCCATTTTGATTTTAGTTTAGTGCATAGTGAGAGATACAGGTCTAGTTTTAATCTTTGGCAAGTGGAAACCCAATTTCTCCAGCATCATTTATTAAAGAGTCTATCTTTCCTCCAGTGACGGTGTTTGGCTCCTTTGTCAAAGATGAGCTAGTTCAGTGTGTCTGGATTTATTTCTGCATCTTCTAATCTGTTCCACTGGTCCTCAGGTCTGTTTCTTTGCCAGTACCATGCTGTTTTTATCACAGTAGCTTTGTAGTATA
>NW_004624753.1:23970464-24053857 GCF_000247695.1 Heterocephalus glaber | reverse complement strand
CTGCTTGGGAAGTTTTCTCCCATTGCTTCTGTGGACAGTTTTTTTTATGTCTTCTGCACTGTCTCCTGTTTCATCATTGACTCTGATCAGTCTTATGTTACTCTTTGCATTGTCTAGCAGCTGCTGGATTGATTTCTCGTAGTCCCTTACAATTTTAATGAATTTTTTCTTTTCCTGGTCACTAATTGCAATCTTATCTTCTATACCTGAAATTCTGTCCTCACATTGACTTATTCTGTTGTGTAGACTTTCAGTGGAGTTTTTAATCTCCTGGAAATCTGTTTGCACCTGTTTTATGCATTCCATTTTTTTCCTATGTTGGGATTCCATCATGTTCCTCAGCTCTTCTATTTTTTTATCTGTGTCCTTTCTAGATTTATTAATCACATCTTGCAGTATGGGCACAATCTCTGCTGTTATCTGAGAAATTATTTCTGATTTCATTTTTTCTAGGTACCCTTTCATTGCCAGTTCAGGGAATCAAGGTGGTTGAGTATCAGAGTGTTCCATTTCCTTTCCCTTTGGTGTTGCTGTAGGTGATCTGGAACTCTGCTTTGGAGGCTTGTTTACATATATGCTCATTTTGACCTTGGGGGGGTGCTGCTGGTGCCTAGCAGGCTCACTTTCTCTGTGCTGGGAAAGGTGGTACCAAGGCCTGGAAGCCTCCTCTGTGCTGGGAGTGGTGGTACCAAGAATTGTATTCCAAATGGCAGTAATGTTAAAAACAATACTATAGTTACCGAAGAAGGAAGCTATTTACATTATATATAATCATTAGTGTTTTAAGATTTCCTGAGGCAAGCCTAATCTTAGGGATTAAATTAAAAATGCAATCTTTTAAAAATATAACTGTAACACCTATTTTCATTGGAACCTTATCTTTAAATCCTATACACATCAACAAAAGGATTCATGGAAGAGATAACTTGGAATTTTGATTACAGAAAATTTTCAATTTTCAAAATTACAATGGAATAGGAGATTAAAGCCTATTTTAGAATCTAGGTTCTAGCCCTGGCAAACAATAGATAATAAATTTCAGAATTTGAAATGTTGCAAGAGCTTTGTTATAAAGCTGCCTAAAATTAGACAGCAGACTTTGCATAAAAGCATGTAATTTATATATTCTATGTTCATAATGGTGTGAGTCTAGTTTTCTTTTGAATAGTTAATGCAAAATGATAGAGAATAATGTAAATCCTGCTATCAGGAGTACAATATATAAATGACAATAAAAGCGCCACTATTTATTAGTAAAGAAAAACCTACTGGAAAAAGTCCAAATTGTTGCTATATTTCCTCTGAGGAATGAAATGAATTAGATGGAAATAGTATTTCAGAAGAAAATGGATGCAGATTGGATGACAAATTTAAATCATAGCATTGGGATAGATACATATGACTATATCTCTAGTGATAGTGGTACAATAAATTACATATTAAAAATCTGATAATATATGATGTATTTAAAGGTTGTTTTAGCCATCTTTGAAGAATTGTAAATGGTCATTAATGCTTATTATTTTCTGTATCTTAGTTACATATTTAACACAGCACTATAGTATGTCATGTATATTTTCACTTTGTAAATATAGTCTTTATGGCAGAATTAATTTTTGTCATAACACCATATTTAAAACAGTATTTTAACCAGCTAACTACCTAAGTTTTATAATTATATCCATCAGCTTTTCTGTTGCTGGACACAATACCCAATATACATGTCTCAAAGAGGAGACATTTAATCTGGCTCATGTTTTAAGGGGATTCAGTCCATGGTCAGCTGGCTCCAAAGCAGAAACACCATGGGGAAAGTGTGATGTGGGGTGAGGCTGCTTAATTCATGGCATCTGGGAATCAGGGCCAGAGAAGGAGGGACAAGGGCCCAGACAGAGACCTTAAGGTTATCCTCCGCAACCCATCCATACACCCAGAACTTTGCTCCACCGATCCTGCAGTCAGATCTCAAAGCCAGCCTGGTGACCTTCCGCCCTATGCACCACAGTAACACAATGTAGACAGCAAGTCCAATTCTGGTTTTCATTACAAAACCTAACCTGGTTCAGTTTTCTCCTCAAACATTTTATTTCTAATTTTTTAACAAGGACATTTAAAGAGAAAAATCATGCTCATGTACAAGGACACTACATAAATTCACATTTTATATGTAAGTTCCACATCTGCTTAAATAAGGGTTCTGTATAATTTTTGTGATCCATATTAAATTAGTTAATTTCTGTTTTGTAGATGATGATGGATACGTAAAAAGTGACAATGATTCCCACAGATAGCTGCAATTTTTCAAAGATTTCATCAATTGAATTATGACTTTGGCACTGTATACTATGGTAAAACTTCTCCCATGTTCTGAACTGGAGCAGAAATGCACCTTGTTTTTCTCTCATGCACAATTTCAATTGAATAATTAAAATGTAGGTTAATTCTCAAAAAAATAAAAAGTATTAAAATTCTCTTGGCTGTCATATAATACACATTTTTTTAAAAAGTACATGTTTGTACATAATGTTCACATTTCTTGTGTGGAGTTGGTACACAGATTATTTTTAAAAGTAAAGTTAATATTCTTCAACAGTTTAGAATCTCGAATAAAAGTAATGTTATTACACAGTAAGAACTCTGCAGCACAATGAGAACGTGGACACATTGTATATTCCTTATAATTTATCAGCATTTTTACAAAGCTTCTTGTGCTTCTTAGATAAATTACCAGCAGGATTTCACCTTACACTTGTTAAAGTAATAAATCACATTATTCACAGAAGTTGATGTAGTGAATTAAAGTAAGGTGCTATAATTTCCTTCTATAAAATTAAAATTCACATCAAAATTCTAATAATCATTTAATAATTTAACAATCATTTCATCATTTTACTTTATTTTTAAACCATTATACAGATGCAGAGAATAATAACTAAATGTTCTTTTAAGCAATAGTCTTAATTGAATTTTTTCAGAAATAACAATGAGCAAGTATTTTTCAATGAATTAGTCTTAAAGAACGAACAAAGAAACATTTTTGCAGTGAATTGGTCTTAAAGAAAGGACAAAGAGTCTGACCTTACTTAGAAACTCTTTAAGAAAAACAGAAAACTCAAGTGTGGGATACCCCGATTCTCTAAGTTTAAGCATAATTATAGCAAATTTTGACAGATAGACACTTTCGACTATTGTTTATAAGGTCAATCTAGTTTTGATTGTGTTTGGCAATGAATTTGAAAAGCAATAACTGACTTGTTAGCAACTGTTCAATATTAGCAATCAAGCCCAGATGTGTGTAGACAAGTCTATCACAGTGTTGCTGGCCAGGGAGAGTCCAGGCTGACTTCCTGTTTCTGTTGCAGGCAGACCATTCCCTGCTTGAAGGAACAGCGTTGGAGGCTGTGAGTGGGAAGTGTGTGCAGCGCTATGCTCTCTGCAGAAGTGACAGAAGACTTGTCCTTCAGACTACAACCAACTAAGACTTTCAGTTATTTCGAAAATAGAAGGATAACTTAGTGTTTTCAAAGAAGAAAATGTCTTTGAGCAAAGAATGTAACACATTCTTCAGAAGAGAAGGAACTTGGGCGGGGGGTTTAGCTCAGTGGTTTCTCTGCCTGCCACCCAAGTGCAAGGACCCGAGTTTGATCCCTGGTACCAAAATAAAAAAAAAGAAGAGAAGGAACTCTATACATATTAACTGTAGAAAATTGTGATGATTTATACTGGTTGTTAGAGGCTATACATACATGCCATCCAAGATTTTTTTGTTTTTTATACCAAGCCTAATACATGGTTTAATAAAAACCTTCTTTATGGTATTAATTTACTATTATTTAAATTTATTTTCATTTTAGTATGTTTTGTATACATTTAATATATATAAAGTGATCTTATTGAAAACATATAGAAAGTAAACAGTTTACTAAGGTGAAAAATTTAACATGTCCATCATTGCATACAGATAGCAAGACTTACTTTTGTGGCAAGAGCAAATAAAATCTACTCAGTATGAATTCCATATACAATACAATTTTATTACTTATAGCCTTCATGCTATATATTAGATCTCTAGACTTGTTCCTTCTGAATACCTGCTGCTCTATACCCTCTCACTTCTATTTCTATATTTCCCATCTGTCACAACTGGGAACAAATGTTTTGTTCTCTATCACTCTATACTATATTTGGACTTCTTACATTTTCATATATAAGTGATATTGTGCTATATTCCATTTTCAGATAAGCTAATTTTTTGAATCTCTAGCAAGAAAAAGAACAAAGAAAAACTACTATGCCTAGCTCAGAGTTATTCAGGTAGGGAAAATGTTAGATTTCCATCACTGTGACCAAATACCTGAGCCAATTAACTTAGGAAAAGAAAAAGATTACTTTGGCTCACAGTTTTGGATGCCTCAGACCATAGTTGCTTGGTCCTGTTGTTTTAGCCCTGTGGCAGAGCAGCACCATAAGATGGAAGCATGTTACAGAACAGTCACTCTTTTATGGTAGCTGGGAATCAGAAAGAGGGAGGAAGAGGATCCAGTCCCAGGGACTCC
The DNA here is from genome assembly GCF_000247695.1 of Heterocephalus glaber. Next base: position 24,049,301 of record NW_004624753.1, on the reverse strand, counting down.
TTGTGGCCTGATTGCCTCCCACTTCTTAAAGGTTCCATTACTAGCTCTTAGCTATGGGCTGGTAACCAGTCTTTAATACAGAGCCCTGTAAGGGACTCTTATCCAAACCATTTTGGTCACGATGTAGTGGAAGAATTTCTCAGGGGGATGTTTCTAACATCACATTTGGTCACCAGCTCAACACTGGGCTATTCTACTGACAAGTGTGGTGTCCCACGATTCAGGAGGTACATTTCAAAAGTCATACCTCCTAACCCATGAACCTTTGGGGGACATTGTAGATTTTCACCATAACAAATATTAAGTAAAAGAAGCTAATCAGCAAGGGCTATATACACTCTATTGTTTGAGCTATTCATTTTCTGGAAATGAAAAAACTACGGAAAGAGTAAAATGACCAGTGGTTGTCAGAGGTTGGAAGAAAGAAAGGAAAAAAAGCGAAGCACAGAGATTTTTAGGCAGCAAAACAAATCTTTATGAGTGTACTATGATGTATACCTGTTATTATACGTTTGTTAAAGTTCATAGAATGTACAGTGAGTGAACCTTAACATAACTAACTAATACAATGAGTGAAAATGATATGTTAATGTTAGTAAAAATCCACTATGGTGAAGATTCTTTTTCAATATGATCGAATGAACTCAGAAATTAGCTCTGAGCTATATCCCCAGACCTTGTTTTTCATAATTTAATTTAATTTAATTTTTAAAACAGGGTCTCCTGTCAATTTTTCTGGCCTAGGCTCAAATTTGTCATCTCATACTTCAGTTCCCCAAGTAACTGGGACTAAAGGTATGTGCCTAGCTAGTGCAGGGTTGTGGTATTCAGGAAAGCTGTGCATATGGGATGGGAAAGAATATGCAGAAGGTTTTTCTGCATTTCACTTAGTCTTGCTATGAAACTCAGTCATTCATCTAAAAGCTAATTCTATCAAAATTCAGCTTCAAATTTTATCAAATTTATATTGTTGTAGTAACCTGTTAGTTTTATGCCACCAAAACTTAAACCTTACACACATAAGAACTGAAATGTGTGGACTGTCATTTCAAATATATACATGATATACAGTTCATCTATCCTATTATCATACAAGCTACAGGCAGAGGGAAGACCCTGACACATTCCATATTAGATACGGGAGAAAGAGACACATTGAGGTTGATACTTAGGATTTCTCTACAGAAATAAATCTGGTTATTAAATGGGAGCTTTGGCTGCTCACGTTTTCATTTTTCTTTTTAAAAAATGTAAAGCATATTTTCTGCATCATTTCAGAATTTGATAATTCCAGAAATAATGATTGGCTATTGAACATTCCTGAATGTAGTTAATAGGTTTTGGATAGCTTCACCATGAAGAAATGATCAATGTTTGGAGATGAAAATATTTACACTGATTCGAACATTACAAGATGATACATCACATACTACTCCACACATGTACAATTATTAAGATATACATTTTTAAATATATTTAAATTAAACTGCTGGTTCAGATTGAATTTGAAATATCTGTTTCTGTAGATACCATGCTGCAAAAATATTGAGTGTTACAAAAAATTATTAATTAGGAAGTTCCACAGGTAGATAAAAATAAAACATATACATTTCTTCTTCAGTTATTGAATCATGGATCAATTATCAGTGATGTAAAAGAAAATACTGAATTTGATAAAGTTTTATTAAAGATATTGGAAATGTCAAGTTATCACATAAGTGCTATAGTTCCTGTTCTAATTTTTATTATCCACAATATCATATTACTATATTTATTTTAAATAAATAAGCAATAAAATAAGTCACATTATACATGAAAAACATAAATTCGTTGATGTTTCAGGTTACAATAATCTGAGTTCCATAATAAATCATCTTGTCTGTTGTGCATAACAATCTTAGAGCCTGACTACTTTTAATAGATTATACCTGATATCGCTTTATTTTCTATTCATCATCAATTTAAAAATGATTTTCAACATCAACTTTAAGCCAGGCACTTTCAAAAGCGTTAGGGTACAAAAATAAATTATAATTGCTGGACAAATATTTTGCCACTGAAACTAGTAATTCCACTCAACTTTTGTGCTATGTAAAAATCACTTTAGAGTTATATGAAACTAAATAAATGACTATATTCCTCCTTAAATTGTATTATTTCTCAATTTCCTGCAAATATAAAAAAGAAAATCTCAGAGAAGCAGACAGGATATCACATGCAGCTTTCATTGACTTGCTTTCTCCAAAAGACCTCTAATTCCTTCCAGGAGACACTGATTGAAAATACAGTTCCTTCCCTTCAACATCAGACATGCTTGTGCTGTTTGTATATTTTTAACTTTCCCACAGCCCTCAACAAAGACATTCAAAGAAGAAGCAATTTTAACTTGTGTCAGTTACAAATGTCAATCATTTTGTTATCAATTAAGCCTGTTTTTAATAAGAAAGAATGTCAGTGTTGCTATTTTAAGCTGGGACATATGTTGATAAGAATGCTACCAAATCATTTCTTACTGAAATAGATATAATTTTACTGAAGGAAAAGATACAAATACAAATAAAATCTAGATAAAAGGCTGACAGTTATTTTAATGTCATTTTGAATGCATTACAATTTGTGGTAATAAACTGTGATAAAGAATATTATAATTTGTAACCACTACATTATTTTAATGTTTGATATTTAATAATGATACAATTGTTCTTTCAACAATATTTCCATCTTCAGAGTAAATGTCATTGTTTTTTCTGACCTCAAAGAAGCACATATGCACAAGGAAGAGCTGGTTATAGTGTATGGAGTTCGTGACTCTTGCTCCACTGGAGTCTTTACTAGTATGGTGTGCTTTCCTCTTTTCACTGAAACATATTCCAGTCTGCATCCCATGAAGAAGTCTAGCTTTAAACACCAGTACCCTTATATATTATTTTTCTACATATTATAATACATTTAAGGATATTATTTATTAGTCTTATCTCCTGTATCACAACCAGTGATTTGTACAATACAAAAAGAAATTACTAAAGTGAAGATAAATTTTCATTTGACTGATTTAATCTATTTATAGAATCAATATTAATGCCATGCAAAATACTAACATTGTTTAATGCTCCATCACAATACAGTGGTGTCCTGGTTTATGACGTAATTTGTTTTGTGATTTGGAGTTTGTGTTTGTGTGGGGAAGGTGACCTTCGAAGTGTTTGTCCCCGATGGGGAGTTTGTGCAAAAGGAAGCAAAAATCTGCCAAATGCTTTTTTTTACAAACAGAATTGTTTGCAAATAGAAGCATTTGTGAACCAAGGTATTACTGTGTATTATTTAAAAATGTACATTTGAAAATGATTTCAAAACACACTAAATATTTTACAGCTAATTAACTGGCTATTAACTACATTTACAGTGAAAATATAGATAGCCCATTACTTAAAGCATCTATGGCATGCGCCACACATATTCCTTAAAGTATTTGCATGTCACATTCTCTTAATCGTCTGGCCTGGACTAGACTGTTCATAATGGCCCATTTAAAATATCAGTGCTTTTCGACTAAGTGATCCCAACATACCTGGCAAAATATATTTCTGGGAGTTTCTTACTGTGTGTCCACATGAGATTGGCATCTGAATTGGTACATGGAGAAGAGAACCTGAGCCTGAGCAGTGTAGGAGGGGTCCTCCCATCACACGGGAGCTGCAAAGAACAAAGAGGCCAAGAAGAGTGTGTGTGCTGTTTCCTAAGGAGCTGGGACCTCGTCCTCTCTTGTCCAGACGTGATTCTGTTAGGCTACGGACTCCAGGACTCATGCCACTCTCCACCACCCCTGATTTTCAACTTTTCAAACATAGACTGAATTTTACCAGTGGATTCCCTAGTCCTCCGATCTGCAGGTGACATTTCCTGGAGCTTCACAGCATCCAAAATAGCAGGAATCAAAACCTGTGAGTTTCCCTCTCTTCTGTCTCCGTCTGTCTCTGTCTCCATATATATTGGTTCTCTGTCTAATAAACTACATACATTTAAAAAATAATTATTAGTTTGCTAATTATAAACTATGAAAATTAAGAAAATTAACAATGAAATGTTAAAAGAAGAAAAATAATAGAATCATATAACTATGTACAAAGAAGTTTACTCAGTAAGACAATGGGTTAAATTTTAAGTAAAAACAGATTCACCAACTGATTAAAAAAGACAACTACAGTAGTTCACAAAATAAAATAGAACAAATGAATAATCACAGGCATAAAAATAAATGTAAATAACAATGATAAATCAACAAAAATCCCCAAAGGAAAATGGCATGAAGCTATCAGTGGGGTAAAAAGAAAAATGGAAAAAACCAAACTAACAAAATACCAGCAAAGATTTTATTTTATGTTTCTAAGTACAACCTACATGATAATAAACAATAATAAAACTACTTGTGCCAATACATTAAAAATTTAAAAATACAATGTAATGTATTAATTATCCTCTCAAAAAATTAAGCAATTTAAACAATGTGAATGCTATATTATAACTAAAAATTGTGCAATGCGTCATATCAAGTTTTGAAATGGAAACAAGAAGTCTTTCTATACATTACCAATAACTGGTTTAGAGATATAAAATCTTTATATCTTTCCAAAAATGCAAAAATATACCTATGAATAATATTTTTAAATGGAAATAATCCATGAGAAAAAAATAGAATCTCTTGATAGGCAATTCTTCAACTTACACACACATATAATTTTAATATCATAAAAATAAAAATGACATAAGACAAATTATAATTGCAGAAAAAATAAAGCTCAAACACTCTTCATTCCAAATACAAGGATGTATTTCAGGGAATTGAAAACTGAATGTGAAAAAAAGCAAAATCACGTTAGAAAACACAAATATTAGTATTTAAAGTAGGGAAATGATGTCTAATGGCAGCAAAGATAATAGTCTTATAATACTTTTGCTTATTTCATGAAAAATAAAATACTTAACAATATTTATGTACTCAAATTAATCTATAACAAATTTATAGAATAAGTACTTCCTACCGATAATAAAACCATTTATATAAATTCAATATGAAGTTTTTAGGTGATTTTCCCTATTTTCTTTTGGAGGAATGGATTTATTTCTGGTTTGTTCTTTAGGACTGCAGAACTGTGTGAGCTACCATTGCAGATGAGTGCACCTCTGGAACTTCTGGAGCAGATTCTGATGCTCCTCACAAGTCCTTCCTCATACACTTTGAAAGCTAAGCTCAGACCAGCATAAGTGAACTTGGTGTCAGGGCTTTTTCTCCTATCCAGACTTTCATTTTCACCTGCTTTTGTCATCTGGTTATTCCTATATTGTTGCAAATCCATTTCCTCATTCAAAAATCTTCAAGCAAGGTTGTTGATCAAGGAATTTGTTTCATCATAATATAAGAAGATGAACCAGTTTAGATTGGGTAATCCTCATGCATCTTTAAATAAATGAATGTAACATGATGTGAAAAATGGAAAACTAAAAAAAGGAAGGATGGAAGGAAGGAAGGAAGGAAGGAAGGAAGGAAGGAAGGAAGATCTAGCCACAATCCAACAAATCTCATATCGCAAATACTAACTCAATTCTCTATATATTTTGCTCATGTTCTCTCCTGTGAAAGCTAACATTATTAACTTGACTAATTAAAATTAACATTATTGAGTTGGCTTTAGTGTGTACTAAGTGTTTACCTCAAATTACCAAAGAGTGAGCTCAAGTTCTCACAAGAATTCATGGTGACTTTTTCTAATACAGTGCTGTCTAGGAAGTGTGCTTTAATTAGTTCTGGTGTCACAATGAGTACCAAGAAGGACAAGTGCAGTGCTAAATGAGCCTTTGTGGCAGGAAAGGGCAGCAAGTCAGGAGGCAGTCAGCACTGACAAGTTCAAGCTTGTGCAATGAGCAGCAAACACAGAATGAGTTCCGGGACAAAACTTTCAGCATGGAGTGCATAACTCAATGAGTTTCAAAGCAGCCAAGCACCGAAACATGACTGCATACTTAAATTATTCTCTTTTCGAGCCTATGTGTATGTAGGGAGAAGGCTTATGTTTCTATATCTTTCTCTCAATTTTGCTATGTATTTATAATTTCTCTGAAAATTATTTTGAAAATCTTTCTTTAAAAATATTCAATTGATAGTTATCAAACTTTGTTAAACGGTGTATTAAATGTATCACAAATTTTAATGTTAATATTATACTCATCTTTTAAAGTGACACTTTTGTGTTCCAGCAATGTCCTAATTTTTAGGCATTGGGTTCTTCCATCCTTGAACTATAAATAAAGCTGATGGAACTCCCAACTCCAAGATAAATATTTTAGAGATCTAAAATTCATTCTTTCAGTTCCTGACAAGGCTATTGCTGTTCACTGGCTTATATCTATGTAGAAATATATTCAGTTCAGATATCTGATATCTGATATTATGAATTTCTGTTCCTTCAAAGTATTTTTAATTGAAAAAAATAAGATTAATCAAGTTAATAGAGTATTCTATAAATATCTATGTGCTATATTGAGTAGAATGATTCTAAAGCATTTTTTTTTTTAGTTTTCCAACAGTGATGTTAATTCTGAAAAAACTAATTTTCTCCATTGGTAAATAGTAGCTTTTTTGCATTTTGGGGGGGAGGGTATCAGGGATTGAACTCGGGTCCTTGTGCTTGTGAGGTAGGCGGAGGAACCACTAAGCTAAATCCCCAGCCCCTGGTAGCTTTTTGCATTTTATTGTAACTTTACTTTGAAATTAACACCTTCTGGTGTACTTATTAAATTTTTCCTATTTTAATCTTAATCTAATTATATATTATTTTTTCATAAATTATTTTAAAATTTACTTTTTTGTGTTTTTCATCATAACATTTTACTTTACAACATAATTTATTTGAAAGTTGTATACTTGCAGATGACTTTTTACTTCCAGATAAATTAGCTCTATTTGGCAAAATAATAAAATTTGATTGAAAATTTGATTGGAATATGCATGAATCAAAATGCTTCTGGATGCTAATATTAAGAAGCCTCGATTCAAGCAGCATAAGCATGAAAGAGAAAAATACATTCCTCATAGAAAGAACCCCTGATTCCTGTGTGCCTGACGATAAATCCAGCGTTGCTGGCATTTCTATTTCTTTTGTCTTCCCACTCTTCTCTCTATATGCTGATTTATCCTGAGCTCTGTCCCCAGCAACTTGCTCCCTTCTGAGAGTAACATATAGAAATAATGGCTACAAAAAGAACATTTTTCTGCCATATCTATCATTTTATAAGCCACAAAGTAAGCAAGTCAACAAACTGTGTCTACAGAGCCTCTGAATACACTTACAAACTTCTGACTACTTTAATGAACAGAATCAGGTCAAGAGACTCCTTTGCTGACCAAGGAAACGGAATCAAAATGATTAGATGGATTTAGTTACTTTTATGAGGATTTACTCTTGAGGTAGGGATAGGGTCAATATTTGAAGAATTTTGGAGATAGAGTGGATGCTTTGTCCAAATTCATGCACTGATCAAATCAAAAAGAAGAAAAATGATGTGGACTGACAGAGGAACGAGAATCCAAAATTCCCTCTAAAGTGGCTATTAAAAGTAAATATTATAATATTTTTGTTTTTTTCAATGGACTTACATTTCTATTTTAAGCCTGTCTGCATACATAGGTTTGTTTATGTCTTTACAAAATATAAGCACTTCTTTGACGAAGAGATTGAGGTCTCTTAGTCATAATTGGCTCTCCACATTGCAACGCAGTGTCGGCATACAGAAGGTACTCAAAAAACACTGTTAAGTGTATAAATAGTGCAACATTTCAAGTGCTGGCAAACAAAACCTGCAAGACAATGTTAAAGCAGCTGATTGCTACAAGCCTTCAATAGAACAAAAGGTTCTTGCCCTAAGTGGAGTAATCGACTTCTCTCAATCTCCACTAACGAAAACAAGTTTCTAGTTGTTTGATAAATAGTTATTTTTGTCCATGCTCCAGGTTGGATTAAGCTCTGATTATTTACACAACATGGCTGCCCAGCTGGTCACCTGCCTATGTTTTATTTTTTCTTTCCCTCCTTTTTTCTTTCCTTCTAATTCTTTTCCACCTTTCCTCCCTCTCTTCTTCCTTGCCCCCTTCTTTCTCTCTCTCCTTTTTTTGCCTCCTCCTCCTCTTCCTCTTCCTCTCTTCTTCTTCTCCTCCTCTTCCCCCTCCCTCCCTGCCCATGGCCACAAAACCAACATAGGCCTTGATGGTGTAGGACTTTAGTTAGAATTGTTGAACAAATCAATGTAAAATCAATGCAACAGGTTCCCAAAAAAGGTAAAATCTTATTAACAAATGTCTAAATGTCTCAGTGGAAAATTTGGAACATAATTTATTATGCTAACAAACTTTCACAAAGAATAGTGAAATCAAATCTTAATGGTTAGAGGGAAAGCCAGGAGAAGGGAAGAGTGAAAGTCTGTATGTTTTCCCATCTTTCCTCAGAAGATGTTCTATTGAGACCATTGTAGGAAAAGGATGCCATTTGACACCATAATGTTAAGTGAAGTAACTGAGACACACAAGCTTAAATATCACATTGTTTCTTCTACATGGAAAAAATATAAATATAAAAACCACAGACAAAGTATCAAAAGTGTACCTTGACCTAACACAACTATTTACATGTTTTATATGTTCTTTGGAGTATAAGTCTGGTTTTTAATTTGTATATATTATAATTAACTTTATAAGCTTTTATAAGTTAAATAAATGAATCTGGTGCTGGAAAAATAAACAGAAATAGAGGGAAGGGGAATGAAATTGAAATGTGTTATGTTCAAAATCCCGGCTCTCTTGCTTGCTTTGTGGCTGTGTAACCTGTGATAGTCATTTAGCCTTAGGTTCCTTGTTATTAATAATGAATAGATAAAGTGTATGCAAACTAATCAAACAATCTAAAGACAATATAGTAATTGCTAAATTAAAGGTTCATATTTTATTCTCCTCAGTACATATGGAAAATAAATGTAGAAATGAAAACAAATACTTCCATAATCCCTATAAATTTTGTCCTATTTCCAACTCTTCTAAACAATACTAAACTCAATATCTATCTTGATGCCACGAAGAAATTCAGCCCTATCGATCTGAGAGAAAATTTTGCTTTTGTATTTTGCCTCTGAGATCTTTTCTTTTTTTGAAATTTAACAGGCATGTTAATTTGGTTTAGGTGGAATCATTTTACAAATATTTGATGTTCATTTTTATAAATACCAAGCCCTCCTAACTAACGTAAACCTTTCATTATGTTATTCATGCTTGTTTTTACCTACACTGTTATTGACAGTGGGTGAGCAAACCTGGTCACTCACCTGAGTGGCTGAACTCACCTGTGCTGAGTGAGGAACTTTTATTCTGCAGGAGGCTCTGGTTATCCGGTCTTTGGCCTTATTTTGCATCCCTGTTTGCGGTTGTATTACTATGGCTCTTCTCTGACAATTCCCAGGGTGCACACTTCGTTTTGAGCTCTGGAGCACTGATAAGGCCAAATACTGCAGGAAGTACTCGAACTAATCTAAAGCATCTGATTCATCATCCAAGCCTGGATGGAGGGAAACATGATTCTGACAATACACATTCATCTCATGCAGAGCAGTATATACAGGCTGGAAAGTATGTAATAAGTTATAGATAAAAGCGATGGAAGGAGGAGCAATAGAATAAATTAATAACTACCAGAATGATGTTGTAGGATAGCTTATTGCTTAAATATATATGCAAATCGAAACTACAAGAGAAATCTATACTTTAAAATGGCTGTTATTTATCACCCTGATTGCAGGTCCTTCTAAATACATCACTGAAATACTTCAGTTTTGTTGGTGAGGGACTATAACAATGATCAGATAACAATCTTACATGTTGCTGTAATGTACATAAATACTGGAATATGGAACTGCTTTGACAATATGGGTAAACAATTTCTTTTATATAGTTTCAACTTCATTGTAATTCATCTTTTCTGAGTGGCAGTTTTGAAAAGTGATTAAAAATATGGGCTTCAATTCTTAGTTACCCTTTCTGAATATAAACTCTACAACTTCTAGATATTTGACCTCCAGTAGTTTTTGAGGTCTTCCTCCTCTGAATAATGGGGGTAGTATTAATACTTCTTGTTGGTAGTTTAAGAGCAATCAATAAGCTAATTATAGGGAGGAGACTGAGCAATGCCTCAGTGAGAAGAAAATCCATAAATGTTATTGTCATTACCACATTAGTTATGAAAATTAGCAAATTAAAGGAATATCTCTGCATTCTATTTTATATTCTCCAGAGATTTAAAATTAGGCCTCTGCCAGAAATGACTGACCATACAGTGTCAGAATTATGTTTTGCCAGATTCTAAGGAATTTTAAATTTAGGGACCTGTTCTTACCTTCTGGATAGGCTGCCTGTACTTATAATTTCTCATGGTAATTGACATTGAGAAGCAATGGAGATATTGTGTTTGCAACTATAATAAACATATGCAATATAAAATTGTCTATTAATTTTATATTAAATATTTAAGCATAATATATAACATATAATAATACATTGTTTTATATTATATATGTAATATCTTCTTTAAAAATCCTCCTTTACAGAATGTAAAAAGAGCCAGAGTCATAAGATCATGAAACCAGATGACTTCTTTATTATTCACATTACTTACATGCTTTGATAAACTAAAGTAGTTCTATTAGTGAAGAACTCTGCTACAAATAATATTGCTAAAAATTATTTATAAAATAATTATTTTATCCATTTATAGTGTTATCTCCCTAATTACTCTGTATTATTGAATTGACTTTAATAAGAATTTTAATCTATATTGAGTATAGCAATATGGTTAAACAGATACAGATGTGGAAATATTTTGTTCTAACATTCATCTAGTATATGTATTTCTGTTCCTATTATAGCACTTGCTAAAATCATGGATGGACGTGTGGGACATTCTGGTAAGTTACGTAAGCCAGACACAGAAATAAAAGTACCAGATGACCTAGTCCATATCAAAGTATTGGTTCCACAGAAGGTGAGAGAATGGTGATTACCAAAGGTTGGGGAAGAAGGGTGGGAGGGGTGTAGAGATACCGACCCTTGGGTACTAAGCTGCACTGAACACTAACGAGTTCTGGTCTGCTACTGCACAGTAGGGTGACTGTAAATAACAATGACTAACATACCCTGCATCCCAGGAAGACAGAGGAAAGGTTTCTGAAAGTTTTTATCCTAAAGAAGTGCTAAGTATTTGAAGAGATAAATATGCTTAAACCAACTCAAAAATATGCATGCATCAAAGTACAAGCTGTTACTCAACTGCTATATGTGATTTTCTTTTTTTTTTTCTGTTATTGGTTAATTTTTTTTAAACCACACCCAGTGGCACAAAACATGAACCCCTCCACTCTAAGGGCTCTGCAAGAAGACCCCAAATTTGAGCTCAGCCTGTGCAATTTAAAGACTTAGAGAGATCTCATCTCAAAATAAACAATAAAAACAAGGTCTGGTGATGTAGTTCATGCAAAAGTCCTAAGTTCGATTTCTAGTATCATGAAAATAAGCAAAAAATAAAATAAAGAGTTTTGAAAGAAAACTAGAGACTTTCTCCTGCTTGATGTCGAGAGTTGGTCTAAAATTCAATAAAATACTTTGTCTTACACATCTTCAGAAGTAATAGAAATCGCTCTTTTAGTTTGTCATTTCCCTGACTCAGGTGTAATCCTGATTTTATCCAAGCTCGGGTTTTTATAGAACAAATGTTTTTCATCTTTGTTGTTATATTTCATCACTCATAATAGACATGATATTTCTGATTCCTGCCCTACTGATGAATGTTTGTTGCCTGTTTCTTTCCTACTGCAAATGCTTGTAAGATAAATATTATTGTACTTTCACATTGAATTTATAGAGGGTACATTTTGAATGTTGTAGGAAAAAATTTAACACTGCTGAGTAAGAAAATTTACATATTATAATTTTTCGGAAGTATTTAAATTAGATGAAGTTCTTTCACTATCAAACAAAGTGAACAAAATGACATCCTTATTTTATAAAAGTATATCTCATACCAATATTCATAGTATTTCTCTTTTTCACCGTGGATGCCTCTTGGTGCAATATCATGAAGTTCAGACTTTGTTCCCTTCAGCCCATAATCACAAATTTCAGATATCCCTTGGTTACTTTTGCATGTTTCAGCAGCTAAATGTCCAGAAAATAAGAAACATCTCTTGTCAATGTCTTTTATAGTCACAATGATAATATTCAGTATTATAAACATAGCATGTGTTTTACACAATGCTATTTTGTATTTACAGCCTCTTGTATTAAATTCTGTTTTAAATCTCTCTGTTGGACTTCTATGGATGTATTACCTTTAATTCCCATATCTTAATAACATCCTTGTTTTATTGTTTTCTAATGAAACTTTGATTTAAAATTTGCAAGTTCTTTGCTCTGGAGTGGGTGATAGAGTGGTACAGTTGGACAGAGATAGAAAGCAGTATGATAAGAGAAAAGGGCTGGTATCTCCATACACATCCCTTTTGAAGTTAACATGGACCGTAATGTTGCATGTGATGCTAGTTGTGGCAATTCCCTGTGATAAATCCTTTTCAATGTACCTTAGCTGCTCTAACATATTAAAAATAGCTATAGAAAGGCACATGTCTCAAAACTAATTGTGATCACATCTTGGGGATGGTTTAATGTAGAAACATCTCAGCATGTTTAAGGGAGTTGTGGCAGCAATAGCACCAATGCTCCACAGAAGAAGAGACCCAATTGTCCAAATTCCATGACAGTCTCTAGACCCCTAATCCTACAGGTGAGCAGTAGACTAAGGATGTTATTCAATGACAAGATGAGTGTCATGGGTCAAGCCTATAATCCCAAATATGTGGGACACTGAGGCAGGAGATCCCTAAGTTCACAGTCAGCCTGGATGACATATGAGGCTACGTGGAGAGAGGAAGAGAGAGAGATTGAGATTCAATGGACTTCAGGCTTCTATCATAAAGTAGCAGAAAAAAAATGACTGAAACCTGAATTCCAGTGCAGAGCAACACAATGATTAAGGATTCATTACCACACCAGAGTAAGGAGGACTAGTATATTTAGATGGTTTTCATAATTGCTGTGGAGGAATAATTACTCTGTACTTTGAATTTTCCACTCTTTGGAATAGAAGGATTTTTTTTCAGCTGTGTTCTTCCTTTCTCACCACCACATGCTGATGATGGGGAGGGCAATTGTATTTTGAGTTCCCAGATCTATGAATGAGGTACACTGCACTTGAGGAGGTTCTTCTCAACAGGCTGTCACACCATGATCCTGGACTCGGAGCATGGTGTCGATGTCAGATGAGACTTTCAGGGTTGTTAGAGTGCATAAAGTATTTTACATAATTCACTGATAGGATTAATTTGGGAGATTGTGGCTGTTTCAAGTTATTTGTAACTATAGCTATATTTACTCACTTTGGTCTCTTTATATTGCCACTTTTCAGTGCAATTTTGTAACTCCTTGATTCAAACTTCTGATTCCCTATGATCTATAGAATTAGATTAGTAACACTGAAGTACTTTCAGGCCAAAACTTAAAAAGCTTTGGCTTACTTTCTTCCCGGTCCTTTGTAAACCAGTTAAGACAACACAAATAGAAGCCTTGGCTAAGCTACTGGGTGATAGGAGACAGATGACTCAAATCCCTCTTTCATTAGCCCTCCAACCTCAAGAAATAGAAAGCCTCCTGGTGTGCTGTTGGCTGCAGACACATACTGGAATTCACCTAAGGAAGGACAAGCTCAGAGAGATTAGCTGAAATCTCCAACCTGCAGAATTAAAAGCTGATGAAGTGAATGTTTTAAGTCACCAAACTTTTGGATAGTTACATTTGCAGGAATTTTGCTGTGATTCTGACCATGACTAATGGCTTGAGATAGCCTGAAATCAGGTAGGATTTCAAGAACTAAGGAAGAAACTCTTCATGAGTGAGGGGAGTGCTTTTACTGGTGGTCCAAACACAATGTCTGAGACATTGTTCTAAAGGAAAGTTAATCCCAGTCTCAAAATATGGCTGCGGTTAATATTTCTTTCCCTTGGGCTATCCTGACAGTGTTAAGCAAGCTATGGAAAATGTGACTAAATCACTGAGTAATGAAATATTGATAGCATAGGTAGTGTGCTCAACATAGCCTGGAGCTGGAAAAGTGGCAGGTGAGCAAAAGCAGAAAATCTTGCACTTATAGGCACATGATAGTCTAAGATTTTGGGCCTGTGATCTCAAAATTTCTTGAGGAGTGCATATCAAGGCTCTTTCAGGTTCCTGCATCTATATAATCTTACAATTTTGGTGCCAGCATGTGTACAACCAAAGGGCGCAGACCCTAAGTCAGCCCATCGTAACCCTGCCTATCTTTTAGCCTTATTACATCCATTTACATTGTAGTTTTCAGCCCTCTGCACAAACACACACACATACACACAGTTTCAGCTGCCATGTTTACTCTATGACCATGTAAGTTCCAAACCTCCCCTCCCTTTATAAGGATGGAGCCTATTATGGCTTGTGTCTTGATGTCCCCCCAAAGCCACATGCAAGCATAGGTGAAGCTCTTTCTGGAATTGATCTATGGTGCAATGCTAGACTCAAGGGCACTAGGTTTGAGGGTGTGAGTGCTGCCCATAAGTAATTTGCATAAGATAAAAGGGGGAGAAAAACACTGTTACATTCCTTCTTGTTACCTCTGCCACCTTGTGTATGCCGCAGTGTTTCTCCTCTGTGATGTCTCTCTGGCATCCTTGCCTTGGACTGAAACCTCGGCAAACTCTAAGCCAAATAAACCCTTTCCTTTCTAATTTTAGGTGTCAGGTATTTTATCTCAGCAATGAGAGAAAAGTAACAAACACAGATTCCCCCTAGTGACTGTACAAAGACCCATTGGATGCACCCCCCCACCGCTCCTTCACTTTCTAGGAAAAACAGATGAGAAAAAGAACTAACAGCCTCTGGACACTGCCCACCCTCACTTTTGTGGATGTACTTTCATCATTAGTAGTTGTCACCTCTCAACCCTGCCCATTCCAAGTGTACTATTCTGTCCAGTGAGCCTGTTTTGCTCATTATTCAGTAAAGGAATTGTAAACATTTCCACTCTTGACTCTGAGTTGCTTCTGAGGTCCTTGGGAAGGACCCAAGAGGCAATACCATTCCACAGTCCTGATTATCATCCAGCCCAGATCCTCTGTTCTGGCAACATTTTTACATTCTTTAAATATCATCCAATAAAGCCAAAGGGATTCCATGTTACTCTAAGAAGGAAGACCTCTTTATCCTCCACTTGCCCATGGAAAAATATGCTGACCCCATTAACACATTCATCACCAGAATAAACAGAACATCAGGGACTCATGAAAGCTTTCCACTTATACCAACAATGGCAGCAAAATGAGAAAGAATCACGGTTATTACTAGACCCTCAATATTCCTGAAGTATGGTAGTTAGTAATAACAATGGGAAACAGTGTTCATACGAAGAGAATTATAAAATTTTAAAAGTAAAGGTTAAGCTTACCTTATTAACCTTCCTTTATTGATTCATTGTAGGTTAGTTTCTTGAATAGAGCAGGGCTATTAATATGAATGAGTTGAATGAGTAAATAAATTAAGACTAAAAAGTGATATGACCTGTCTCTGAAATTCATACTGGTCAAAGGAAAACTTTAGTTTTTTAATTCCAATATGCAAGTCATAAAAGGTTATAAAAATTAATCACTGTCCATTGAAAGTACCCAAAATACATTTTAAAAAAATTATTGTTAGTGTAATCCAATTATTTTGTCAAGTAGCTTGCCAAGAAATATATAATATATTATTTTCCTGTTTAAATCAACAACAACACAATTTGAAAGATTGAAGAGATTAAGCAGTTTACTTGAGGGCAAATAATCAATCATAGCATCTGCACACAAACTCCTTGCTCTTCTCATACATATCATAACGTAAATGATGGGAGAAAATGATTTCCTCACTAGGACCTCACAAACTTGTTAAAGCTTCACAAATGATAGAGCACAACTTATTCGATACGTCATTTCAGAGAAGGAGTAATTTTAATCTTATACTGAACAAACAGAATCTGGTTGAACAAGGGACCCGTATTTTGGATATAACTTTGCAAAATACAGCCACTTAAATTTCATAGAATACTTTTTTCCACTTTCTTTAAAATGATTAGTGTAAGGGGCCAGAGGTTTACCTCAGTGGTTTTGCTGCCTGCTGCACAAGAGCAAGGACCTGAGTTCGATCCCTGGTAAAAAAAAAAAAAAAAAAGATTAGTGTAATATTTCCACCCCTGGTTTTCTTTTTTTTGGAAGCTTATTTTCCATTACAAACTATAAAACAATAGAAATGGAGCTGTTCCTCTTGAAAGTGGTGAAGAAGGGATTTCTGATCTAATCCTGTCATTTCAGCACCCATAAGGATGACTGAACCGTGTACATTAAATCAGGGTTTATCTGGGTCTATCCTGAAATGCTCATAATCAAATGTTCTCTCAGGTTCTTTTTTAGTTGTGAATTTGTTTTATATGATAAACTCTATGAGACCCGCATTGGTAATGCATTGCATCTACTGCTGCATAAATCTTATAATAAATTATTGGCTTAACACATCAAACATTTATTATGACACAGAAATCTAGGAATGACTTTGCTGGACATCCTGGTTCAGAATGTCTCATGAGACTATAGTCAAGCTATTGGCCCGGTTTGAGTTCATCTTAGAGATACAGGAGAAATATAATTTCCAACCTGCTAGATGTCAGGTGAGGGGATTTCATATCCCCTGAAATTGAAGAATGAATTCCCAAAGAAAAAGGAAGTTAAAAGTAGGAAAAGTTTATTAGGGAATATGAATAGCTCCTAAGAGACAGGAGAGGTCCCAAGTGGGTTGCCACCGAGGTCGTTTGTCAGGGGTAATTTATACAGCAAAGTCATAAATATGGGTATAACTTGGGTCAATCTATAGTTAACCTATAAGATTTCAAGTATTAGCTAATTTTGACCCAATAGGGAAGCAGAGGACATATCAAGTGTGGCTGACATCATTAGCCTTGGATTATCTATGATTTCTAAATCAGGAACATTTTGAGAAGGGAAGGATGAAGTGTCATGGTCACCTACCTGGGTGTCTGATGAATATCTAGACTTAAGAAGTGAGGTGTTACCAATTACAGTATAATCTCCAGTTCTCATTTATCCCTTAGGGTAGTATGCAAGTCTGGCCATTGTGATTTTACCTTGAAGCCTGGCCTTCTTCAGATGCACCTCCAGCTACAATTCCAATGTCTTTATTTTTCACTGACCTGCTTGAGCCCAGTCCCTGGCTGACCATACATTAATTTCTACCTAACTGAGCTGCCGATAATATGAGGGCTGGATTTGTACTGAAGACCAGCTATTAAACACACCCCATGGTAATCTGTAGGTCTGAGAAATGAAGGATTTAAGGATATTTAATTTTATTAAATCTTTAAAAGTTTTTCCAGAATGCACAGATATGAGTCCGTATTTTGTTTGATACATTGTAATACTGCAAAAGCAATATAAAATTTATTCTGAAATTTCTGTAACATTTTTATTTTTATTAAGCACTAGCCAAAATACAGAATTCTTAGTAATTTCAAACATGATTTATAAATTCATGTTTACAGAAAATTTACCATTTAAATAGTTAAAGGAACCATGAAATAGTATTTTGCATTGATATAAAATACTCCCTTAGTATTTATTAGTATCTTTCTCTTGTCCTCTAGAAGCAAGTTAAAATGATAACATCTGTGTCACATTTTCTTCCCAGTGTAAGTACTCTTTTGTATACTCCTCTCCCTTGTACTCCTGTAATAATCATTACACTAAAATTAGCCTACAAGTGTGTGAGTACAGCAAATGACTCACGTTATCTCTCCTATTGACTAGAATATAATTGTTTATTCCTTTATCTTTAGCAGTAACCATGTTTGGAATTATTATGTAAAATGGAGCTTATCAACTGTGCAAAGTATGCATTAAAAAAATGATAAGCCTTCCATAGTATTAGGGTAGGCTAAATTCCATTGGGGATAAAAACAGTTCCAAAATCTCAGAGTCTTAGAAAAGAAAAGGTAACATTTTTTCATGTCTCAATTCCAGTGCAGGCCAACAGGACAGACACAATGTTTCTCTAAGCATGATGGAAGCTGCTGGCCTTGCATGCAAGGGCTCCAGCTTCATTACAGTGGATCAGATAGCATGAAGGTCAGTTATCAGCTATCAAATACATCTAATCCCAAATGATACACACTACTTTTGTTCATATTTCCGTAACCATGAGCTAAATCTATGTTCACAGGTAACTTCAAGGTTTCTCTGCCCAGAATAAGAGTCAAGGTGTTGGTGACCACAAGTGATGGCTTTACACAGTGCAGTTCTAATCTACCCATAAGGGGCCACAGAAATGAATGGAGCAAGAGCTAACAGGATCCATGGAAGGTATCTAAATGGAGATTGGACTTTTTTAAAGTAATTTATCACTGATTTTATTGAGCAGTATGTATCACACTATTTTAAAAATGTGTGACAAACATTCACTGTCTGAGGAAAATGATTAAGACTATAACATAACTATATTTTTATGGATAATTTATGATTTGTACTCTTGTAGTATTAACAAACATATCTATTCATTTAACTTTTAAAAACTCAGTCCAGTTGCCCCTTCTCTTCCTTTTCTAATTTCCTGCCTCTGATAAATATTGTGTCACCGTATCCAGCCCAGATTTCACTCCAGCATTTCTCAGGTTAAGCTTAACTTTACAACTATAAGAGCTTTTGAAGTGGACATACAGCCTAGTCTTGGAAAATTATGTATTTTAATCTGTGAATCACAGAGATTGATCCAAGGATGGATAACTGACCTGATGCATTTACCCGACTGCTTTTCTGTAACTACTAAGAAAATATTCTGTTTTACAGGGAAAACAGTCAGATATTAACATAGGATTAATGCTGTATAAAGTGTTGGAGAATGAAGTCAAAATGGAGAATGGCAAGATGAAGAGAGAAAGTCTTGATTTCATGTTAAATTATCTTAGAAGCCTGACATTAATTTAGGCCTTTTATGTTGCACTAGACATTGCATTTCCTTGATTTTTGAACTAATGTAGGAACTTGTACAGATTAAGCTCTTATGTGCTCTACATCTAGAAATGTTTGAAAGGCAATTAACGGATTGATGACAAAGTATTAGAGAAGATATCCTCCCAGATTTTGTACAATGTGTATAAACATCTGCTATGCAGTGCATCTGAAATTAGTTGGAGTTTTCCACATTTCATAAATAATTTAACTCCTTAAAAGAAGTAATCATTATTCCATTCATTGCTTATTTTGAGCTTTTCCAATATTGTCATTAACAAGGGCAATGAAACCAATATTACTAAGATCACTTGTGATAATGCTATATCATGCAATTTAAAATAATTAAACTATATACCTTAGTTTTATTAAGAGTTCAATGTAAACATACATCCTTTAAGGAAAGAGAATATTTTATTTGTAATTATTTGCTCCTATTATATGTTATATATGTAACCAAAATGCTCAGAAAATCATGGGAAGCAAATATCAGTGTGATCTCAAAGTTATTTCAAAGCCAGCAGTGGGGAATTATGTATTATTTTATATAAATATGTCTCTTATTTTTTGTACAAAAATAATAACAGCCATGAAATCTGTTGGAAAACAAAGAAATCCTTCCAAGACTTAATTATTTATAGTTAATTTATTATTTTGAAAGACTCAAATAATAGAAAGACACATAATGAAAAGATATTTTAAGTATTGAATATGGCAAAATTTTCCTCACAATATAGAAACAACTGATAAATGTCAAGAAAATGAGTCATCTGAGAAATATAGTTGTCTGAATAATTTTTCAGTGATCTTTAGTTAATATTTTAACTATAAATTGGCAACAGAAATGAAAGTATTTCCCAGTTTTAACCAAATTTCATTAATTAAATTTAATGAGTTGAAAGCTAATGTATTAATTAGACTGAGTACATTAATCCATTATTGTAAAAATTAATATATAAATAAGCAGCTTCATCTACGTAGAGAACATGTAATATTAATTGAGAGATGTTCATTTAAAAATTATAATTGTTTTAAAAGCTAATACTGATGTAGCACTTCACAGTATTTTGAAATTGAAAATATATAGGATTTTTTTCACAATTCTATACATTTGTAATAACTTACACTGAAAATCTTATTGCTGCATTCTAACAAATCCTCCTCATCTTTAGTCTCATGTTTTACTTTTCATTAGCATTTGAGCTAGGAAATGGGCTCAACTCCACCATACTTACCAGGACAATTATCTTACAAAAAAGATGACTGCACTGTAAACTTTATCAACTATAAATCTCATGATATTTCTTTGCTTAAAATTTTTCACTGATTTTTGAGTTCCTGAAAAAGCTTAACTTGGATATTTATGAGGCTTTTCATATTCTAGCTTTAAATAATATTCCTAATACTATGCCAATACTCTCTTATCAAACTTTCCCGTCATAAAAGTCCTGGACTGTTTATTTCATGAATCCTGAATTGCTCTGCAATGAATCCAAGTTCTATAAAACACTCCTGCTATAACAAAGAATACTCAATATGACCTTACTCCTTCCTAATAATGTGTTCTTGAATATTTTGCAGAAGTTTAACCATATTAAGAAATTAACTTGTAGCATACATAATAAAATATTTCACAAAGATTAAATATAATATAAAATAAGATTAAATATAAAAGAATAAAATTAAAGATTAAATGTAATATTACCTACTATAAACGTTTTATATAACAAAGTAAAACACTGAAATGTCCATTTTTCAATGATGGTAAAATTAAGGGATAAGATAAAATATCACCCAGTCCTTTTAACTAGCAAGTGTTTATATTGACCTGGTTCAGGGACCTGAATGCAATTATAATGTACACTGCCTCTCACTGTTTGAGTTGCCTTCATTCAGTTAAGTGCCTAGCACTTTGTAACTGCTCAAAATGTACCTGTTGTCATTATTGTTATTGACATATATAACATATGGAATTACTGAGAGAATAAATGCAATCCCATGAAATGGTTACTCTTGTCAAATGATTTATAGAAAGTTTGAAAACATTTAAATTAATCCAATGCTTTTCAAAATGATTTATCTATTTTGTATTCCCTTTTGTCATTCATAACTTACTAAATATAGAGACACTCCTCAAACTGAAATAAATCTTTTATAAATTAAGGTTTTAGTCTGACATGTTGAATATCTCTATTGGCAAAATATACACTGATTGGAATGATTTGAAACTTATGGGAGACATTAAA
Source organism: Heterocephalus glaber (assembly GCF_000247695.1). The sequence goes on along the minus strand of NW_004624753.1, from coordinate 24,027,837 downwards.
TTCTGATAATTATATTTAGAATACTTTATGATTATATAAATTTTACACAGTTTAATGCCTAATCTTTGGCTGTAGAAAAATACATTGTGATGGAAATAAGGATTTCTGATAAATACCCAGATTTGGCTGCATATATAAACACAAGGGTAAGATTAGATAAACATTAAGCCCACACCCTCTAACTCCACCAACTTCCAGAAGCCAGCTAGGACACCAGGATACTGGTCTATGGAATCAGTCAGAAAGCCAGGTACTGCTGAAACAAGCAGTGCAGGAAGACAAACAACAACCTCTTTGACAGTCGGGCCCCAGATGGACAGGGTTTGATCAATCATTGTCAGCTTCTGTAATTTTTGCTTGCACTTCAAACTTCAAGCAGAGAAAGGTAATCTCATAAGATGCCTAATTACTAGTTGTAATACCAGTTGTACTCTGCCTACAACTTGTCCAAGTCAACATCTTTGTACCAGGGAACATATTAACCTTCCTCCCCCGACATGCACTTTCCCTCCTCTGTGTACTGTGGAATCACTGCCAAATACAAGTGATAGTTCCTGAATCACCTGTTATAACTGATCTGAAGAACTGGCTCTTGTTTTTTTCTCATTTGTCTGGTCTGCAATTATTTCTACAGATTTTTAGAAAAATCTGTTCAGCCATTAAAATCTTTCTGAGGAACTGTTTTACAAGGTGCCCTTTCACTGACTTTGTCATAATAGAGACTAAAATGTATCCCTAAAATTCTCTAAGTAGACTTATTTCCAGTGGTAGCAAAATAGATAGTGCCTAGAAAAACTAAACATATCTGACTTGTGGAAAAAAAATACAAGTTTCAGAATCAATAAGATTAATTTTGATGCATTTTGTACAGTTTAATCATATAAATGAGTTACTTTAATATAGAAGAATATTAATGTTTAAAGTTGAATTATAATAAGCTCTGTGGAGATGTAAACACTTGAATTTAACCTTCATTTTATTCTCCAAATCATTGTGAAAGCCTTTAAATATGTTGTTTATTGATGTTTCCTGTTGACCCTTTATTTGTTGTGCTCTTCCAAATAATTATTAAATAATTCCTCATTTATTTTCTATACTTTTAATATAAGAACAAAATTAATAGAAAAAAAGCTAACTTGAGTCAAATCACAATGATTGGTTTCAGGACCCTTAAAGAGATTATAAGGAAAACTGGTTAGATACTTAGCATGCTATGTAGTCATGTTAATAATGGAGACCATCTTTAACAATACGTGAACTTTACAATATTGGAGCTTATAAAATCTAAATAAAAGGTTTTTCTGTCTGAGTCTTGGGACTATGCCCCAGAGTCAATTTGTCAGTGCAGATAATGAAGCCCTCAGACACCAAAACATCTCAACAAGACAAGTTTACTTCTGCAGAAGCCTGCGCAACAGCCCTAATGTGAGGTAGCATGTGCACACAGAGGCTGCAGCAGGCTTGTTTTTTTCCCTAATGCATGCAAAGCAGCTGACCTTTTCCCTCTTGGCTGGTTGAAGGTCCACAATCTACCCCCATTGACATGTCTAAGGGGCCTGAGGGCAGGGGCTGAAGGGGTACTATGTTCCTAGGATCCAAGCAGAGCGAAAGTTCCTTGTAACTGTAACAACTGCAACAACTGTAACAACTGCAACAGTAACAACTGCAACCTTGGTATAAGGGGTGGATTATGGTAATCTGAGTGGACCAGAGTTTAAAATGTAGGTGTTCCTATTTATACCCTTTGATAGAAAAGATAGGGCTGCAGTTTCTCACATTAGTCAGTGTAGTTGTTAGTGTTGCCTGTTTTACATAGAGTAAATAATTGTATATAATACAATTTAAGATTCTTTCAGGCAACAAGATTTTATTTGTTTGAACTTTCAAGAACATTGAGGGCCGTAACTTCTCAAGGAATAGATCTGGTAATTTAGAAAAAACTGGGGTGTTATTAGCACACTTGCACTCCAGGATAACAGCACTTCAACTTCCTTCTGACTGTATGAACTCATAACATTTTAGGTAGCTTATAATTACAATGCATGGACTTTTTTCTATGCATTGACACCAAACTTACCAGCTTGCTGTCAGGACCCAGGACAAAATGGAGTCATCCAGAGGCACTCTGACCAAAAATCTGCGGCAGATTGCAGCACACCCTTTAGGAAAAGATCACTTTGATTTTCTGTGTAGTAGATGGTGGAGGATCTGATGTTAACTCAGACTTATAGCATTGCCACACTGATAAGAAACAGAAAATCTGAAATTCAAATCTATTGAAAATAGTGTGCTTTTGCTTGTGGGAAAATCACAAACATTATACAACCCATTGCTGTTTTCTGATAAAGTCTACTTTATATTTTTAGTTAAGGTCACTTTCTCAATTTCTAGGGGTTTTGAATTGGTCAGTGTTTTAGGTGATCATTTTTAATCTTCAAAAACTACATTTATATTATCTTGGAAACAATTGACCTAAATGCTACTTTGTTTATTCCAATTATAGTCCTTGTGGTGAGGGAGGAAGAAAGAAAGAGGATGGGAGGGAAACAAGATGTTAAATGAGGGGGAGGAAAGTGAAGTGTTGTGTACATACAGAGAGTCTCTATGAGTAATGTGATCATCATGTACTATGCTGTGGGAGACCCTGTTGATTATTCCCAAACCAAGCTGCAAACGGTGCAGGCTGTAAAGAGTTAAACCCACAATTGGCTTGTTTTAAAAAGTGAGTCTGACTGAAGCTTATGTGATTCATAGGGGGTTTGTGGTGGCAAATGGCTTAAAAATCTATCCCCCCACCAGTGGACAGAGCAGAGGCCAGAGAAATGGTCCATAAAGCTGTGTGGCTCTGATAATGACAGACAGCCTAGGTCAGTGTGACTCTTACCCCAATTTAGTTCCCAGAAATGAAACCCTCTTAGCTATAAAGAAAAGTTAATCATTAAACACAACCTATTTCTGGTCTGTTTTGTCCCTAATGGAAGAATGCTTTGTCCCTTCTCTTATAAGTCTCGCTTGTATCAGCAACTAACCTCTAGCAACCACACATAGCCCCCTTACCTCATCTCAATGAATGATGTGACACCAATAAATACTGGTGGTTCTTTCTGGCTGCTGGGGCGGGGGGTCTTTACTTGCTCAGCTTTGACCATCCCAGTTTCCTGTTTCACTTTGATTCTGTCTCTGAGTCTTTCTTCTCCCTTTGCATCATAGCACTGAGCAGATTGGGGTATAACAGATGCACAGAGAGGGAGGAAGGAGAAGGGAAAGAGATTAAAAAGAGAGTTAAGGTCATGTACATGTACCAACTCCTCACAGTGAATGGAATCATTATGTACTACCAACATGTACAAATAAAAAGTAGAAATAAAACAAAAAAAAATAATACCTGAAAACATGTTTTATTTCAAAATTTCACAACATAAACTCTAAGTTATGTCACAGTTATGTTATTCTTTAAAATATGTAGCAGTGAATATAAAAATAGCTTTGTTAAGTTTTGGTGTATGTTTGAAGATAAACTATATCAACACCAGAGCAATACTTCATTAAATTCTAGAGATCTATAATACACAATAAACATTGTGAATAGGGATAATGTGTCAAGAAACCAGGAATTCAGTTCATGGATACAGGACATTATTTGAAATTAGAACTATGATTTCATATAAAATAAGTATTTTAGAATGTTTTATTATAAATATAATTTTATGGATAATCATTTAATAATTGTGTAAAAATCTTATGAATGAAGTGAGGTATACTATAGACAAATTGAGTTGCAAATTTTAACTCCAAAGCTCCATGTTTTCCAAATCCAGATGCCTCAACTGTCTAGATCTGTAAATCATTTTAGTCAGATTTGCTAAAAAGCTACAGTCAGATATTTTGTTATTGAATCCAAAACTTTCATTCTTTAGAAACTTATATAAAATTTATATAAAAATGTTATTGTGCTTTAATGAATCTAGGCATACACAAAAACAACATAATAATAAATAATAATACAATAATAATAGCCATTTTGCAGTTTGGCAAAAGAAAATTTTGAAATGTGCATATATTACACTTCATCATGACCTCAGTTAATAATAATGCATTATGTATTTTTAAGTTGGTAGAATAGCAAACTTTTCATGTCTTCATCACAGAAAAAAGTAAGCTAATGAGGTGATGGTAATATCAATTAGCTTGATTGATTAAAATGTTCACATATTTTAAAACATTGTTATACTCCATAAATATATGCAATTATTGATACTTAAATTGAGTGTATGTATATTTAGCTCTTCACCTAAATTTTTATATAATACTGGATATTTAAGTATTTTTAGAATGTTGTTTTAAATATTATGAAAAATATTCTTATTTTTCTCATTATTTATCAAATTATATGAAGAATATATCTGCCAGACCTTGATATATAAATCAAGACCTCTTGCCTCTGAAATATAGATTTTTAAAAATGTTTTATTCAAATTCAGAATCCGTTAGGTGATGGATTGTGTATCTCTGGGATGAGATTAAAATGATATCATTTCAACATGTTATTCTTCATCTTATGTTGACGAAAGAAGTCAAACCTACTGTTCCTTGAAAAATCTGTGAGAGCATTATTGAGAGACATTCATTTTGGCCATACATATCAGTTATAAAACACGGATTTTCCCATCCTCCCATGACCTATGAAGAAATTACTAATTTGTCTCAGACTGGTTTTCTCTATTTTGACTGATTCAATAAACATCGTACTAATTGTGTTTATATTTTCTATTAGGTGAGATCCATATCAATATTCTTAACTTTCAACATTTAATCAAGAAAATGCAATATTCAATTGCATGTGTAAAATATCACCTCTATGTGCTTCCTAGGTTTGAAAAAGTTATCTAGGTAACCATCTTTTGGGAAAATCTCTTAGATCAGGACTTGAAGTATGCATTCTTCAGATGTTTGTACCAAATTGTTTGCAAGCTGTGTGACTGTGTTACCCGTGTTTCAGGGTGAAATAAGGAAGAAGTCTTCAGCTCCACCACTGCTCAGGCTTTACTTTTAGAGAAGCATATAGGATAGGATTTTTAGGCGGGAAAAGTCTTGAAAATTCAAAAGAAAATTGAAAAATAACTCAATAAGTTGAATATCCTTGCTTCCATGTTAAAAAAAAGAAGTCCAGGGTAAAAAAATGAGGTAAAAAACTAAATGTTCCAATTTTTCTTACAGTTGGAAGTATGAGACAATTCAGATTTCCTTGACTCTTGAAATTACATCCAGCCACGTTGTAAGTTTTAGAAACAATCACACTAGGTCTCCATACAGGAACAATATTCTTAAAGGTAGATTTAGTTTGTGCCAAAAATGTAATTTGGTTTAATACAAAAAATCCAGAACAAAAATATTTTTTCTTGGGCTCTTGCTTTCTATATTATCAAAGTTTTAATGAACATCTCTTCTTATTAATAAAGTTATTAATTATTGTGTTTTTATTTATTTACCTTTAGGTGCCACAGAATTCTCTATGTCATAGTTTACTTGATGCCTAAGAGAGTCGAAACTTGGGAACCCCTAAAGAAAGAGGTGGACTAATAGAAAAATAGAAGACACATATTAGGGGAAAAATGAAATCACAGTGGTTATACAGGAGAAAGTATGATAAGCAGCAAGTGACTAGAGAGAGTTGAACAATGAAGTAAAAGATAAAACACCATCAAGTATTTGGTTCTTGAGAAAGCATTTCTTTTAGAGGTGACAACTCCAAGGTGATAAAGACATGAATTTGGCAAGTTTGAAGAGCATTGCAGGTAGAGCCCAGTGAGCAGGAAGAAAGTGCATACACAAGGGAGAGAAGTGAGAGGGTGCCAGCAGCTTCATACGGTGCTAATGTTGAACTGTGTTTTTAAATTCAATGCCAAGCTATCACATGGTTTTCTACAGAGTGGCTTATGTGATGTTACAGATTTTAGAAAATCAATTATAAGCTGAAAGATATAACCACTGAATGAGAGGGGCTACTGGTTGGGATTAATGAAATATATAAAGAAATGAAAATGAAATGAGTACATTACTGAAGTAGGGCCAATAAGAACTATTAATGTGTTTCATAAATTGATGGCATTTTCAATATATGCATTATATTTATTAATTTATCCCCTACTTTACCACTTAGAATATTCTACTTAAAATGAACAGAAACTTCTCGTCCAAAGCATGAAAAATATTTGATAATAATAAGCTGAAGATACATTGCCTATCTCTGATATTCTACTTTAATGCTAATTAAAATATCCTAGTTTATGGATCATAGCAATTTTTGAAGCTTAGATTGTTTACTATTTTTGGATTTAAAATGGGATAGATTTTTAAAAAATAGCAATCTCTTTAAACATACATTTTCCTGATTAGTTTTGAATGCCTGACAGACTTTATTAAAATGGAGGACCAAAAATAATTTATTGAAATCACTCCAAATAGATTGAAATTTAATAACAGATGAAAATATATTTTGCCACTCAACCACCACAAAGTTTTCTGGACATAGTTTATATAGATCCATGTTTTCCTCTATCTTTAATCTTGTTGAAACTTTTTTCTTCTTCTAATTTTCCTTTTTTCCATGTGTTGTACAAAATGTAATTACCCAGAAAAGTATTTTTTTCTAATTTTATTTTGCATATCAAATTACCTCCAGTGTCTCCTGCTGAATTCAGTTCCTAGTTTGTTTTGCATGTGCCAAACATATGGAAAAAGGTAGATGAGCACAATTGGTATCCACACTTTTACCAAAGGAAGAATGGGCACAAATTCCTCGAGTGACTTCATCAAGGTTAGACTTAACAAAGAATTCAGCGGTGAAATGTAAAATCATGAGAGTTGAGAGCCTAAGACATAATACTCAAGTAAAAATTGATTTTGTTTCCTTGAATAAAATATGTAAAAATAAGTAGTGAATACAAAGTCGAGTAATTTCAACTCTACATAGCTTATTGTGTAAAAGCTTCTCTGGAATATTGGAGAGTATCAAAGGATTATCCCATTTCAGTTAAAAGGCACATTCACTGTCCAGGAAATAAATAGATTCTGTAGAAATTTCACTATTAGATGTTTCACAACTGAAGATCCAAAGTTTATCCAGAGCCCTGATTTCCCTCTCTGGGCTCATGCTTGTACTTCAGCTTTCATGTGAGAATTAAAAACCACCTCCGTTCTCTCATCTCAGAGCATGAGCTCTTTGCCTCTTGCTGTAATGCAGAACTTTCAGATGCGCACTCGTAATTTGTCAGCACAAAACTGACCTTACACTTGCTAATACATTTCAAAAGTTCTTTCAAAAGAACATGAACTTACTTTACACTTTAAAATCTCCTTCTGGAATAAATAAGGCCACCAGAAAATGTGCACATGGACAGCTAGTGCTTTATTAGACTGCTATGCTATAGTCTTTACAAAATTTTGTTTCTACAGTGCTCCTAGATATGGTAGAATGGGACATATTTTACTTCTGTCCTTTCTTACCCTATAAAAATTATATTGTGAGGAATCATTAGTAGTGTTGAGAGGAAAATCTATTTCTGTAGAACATGTTTCCTTAATAAAGCATGATATTGTACCAAGAAGGATGAGAATACATTCTGAGGGAGAAGAGACAAAAGCAATCTTTCTGTTTTGTAGAAAGCAGAGATACATAGCAACACATAAAGAGGTACATGCTACACTGTATTTGGATTCTTGAAAATTGTGTTGTGGAGATAATTAGAAAATATTGAAAAAAAATCAAACTTTTTTCTCCCTAAGTGGGTAATAAAGAAAAAGAACTTAGAAAGGCCAATCTGACTTGTATTCATCCTAAATAATCTTTTTTTTTTGAGGGGGGGAGGGTGCCAGGGATCAAACTGAGGACCTTGCACTGCACTTGCCAGGCAGATGCTATGCTGCTCAACTAAATCCCCGGCCTAACCTAAATAACCTTTTAAAAAAGCCTAAATTCTTGAGAATTATAGGAAACACAAATGTAAGAATTAACTTTTGCTCTCAAAAGAAATTATGGCTCTAACTATTCAACATAGCTCATTTCCAACATAGCAAGACAAACCCATACTTTTGTTATAACAAGAAAATTGCCTTGTGTGTCCCACTGCAGTTTTAAATGAGCAGATTACTTGAAGGAAGGCCAGTGATCTAGTTTTTGTAGGGTGAACATTTGAATGAAACTTTTCCTGGCCTCAGTTCTGGGAATCATTGTCCTCTTGAGTATCTGGTTTGTTGTCTCTTCAACTTTTTGAATTCTGTAACAAAATCTATGGATTTCTACTTTTGTTGGTAATTATAAACAAAATGAAAAAATTATGCCCAGCATAATAGGTATGAAAGGATTAACATTTGTGTCTATGTTAACCTAATCATGGTGAGTATATCTTGCTTTGTCATTTTTCTTTGTCTCATTATTTTAAAGTTTACTTAATTTTAACTAAATTTTGAAATAATGTAAGCTGTATGCAATCACCTCTATGACATAGAAGAGATAAATACAAAATATTTTATTTTACCATTTCAATGTTGAAATTTACTTGGGGCCTTTCTAGAATTAAAATTCCAAATGAGTACATGCAGCATTTAATCTGGTCCTTTAAATCTTTTTATTCAATTGTGACTATTACTCTTTATGACTGTTCACAGCATGAGTGTGTGTGTGTTAATTTTTGTGAATACTCAGACAGAATCCAATTAACTTGGAACAAAAAACTAAAAGAAGCAAACAATATGTGTACTCCGTTTCATTTCTTTATAGAAAAACTTACAGAAAAAAAAATAAGTACTTCCCATACAAGCAAATCAAAATGTATGCCTATATTTTCTACTATATTCAACTATATTTTTTCAACCATATCAGAATAAGCTGAAGATTGATGCAATATGGCTGGGAATATACATAAATTCATCAAGAGAAAGATCTTTGCCTAAAGACATTTCTATTTCTCAGGTGTTTAAAGTTAAGATTAAATATGTATCAGTAAACAATACCTTAATGCAACTCTAGAGTTTTCCAGTGCATGCCTACTGTTGCTTGAATAATGAAGCACCTTTCTTGGGACAGCCAATAATATGCAAAGGATTCTGACTGTCACATGATACTAACTACACTGATACGAAATAGTGAGCTGTTAGTGGTATGTAAAGAAAAACAGAAGTGTTGTAGAATTTGGAATTCTTTAAGGAAAAATAGTAGATTTTACAATATCTATCACTAGATTTGATTACAATTTTGCAAAGATACAAGGGAGGTGCTGTGAAAACTAAATATTTGGGATTTTATCAAAACTCAATCAAACATTCTTAGATATTGTAAGTACAATTTAAGTTAACTATAGGATTCTACTAAGTTCAATTGACCAGCTGTTTTTTAATTTAAGTAAGAGTTCTTTTAGAGACTTTCAAGTTAAGAAAAGGAAAATTCTCTTGGAAAATCAAAGTCCCCCAGGATCCAGAGTTGCTAAGTTATATAGATATTGCTAGGATATAAAAATTTCATTCATCAGCAATAACATTCTATGGAGATAGTGAGTGATGTTCTTAAACTTAAAACATACTTATGGCAATTGAGAAGTGATTTGAAAGAAACATGTTTAGTAGTTTCAGTGTATTTTGTAGGGCTAGTCATGTGACTCAAAAATCCTTTGTTTAAAGATAGGCATGTTGGTGAACACCTGTAGTTCCAGCAATTGGGAGGCTGATGCATGAGTATTGCTGTGAGTTCAAGGAGAGCCTGAACTACATTGTAAGATGCCATATCAATACATAAATAATAAATAAATATCCTTTGTTAAGCAGCAAATAGTAGTCATACTTATAGAAAATATACGCCAAAGTATTAAAGCTTAACTCAAATTACACAATACATGTGATGTAGATGACTTTCATCTGACCCAAATTTTGAGTATCAGAGTAACATTTTAACTGTAGTTCTGAACATTGTTACTGTGGTTTGAGGAGCTGCCCTCTCCTGGAGGTGGTTTCTAGGTTCTTTCTGTCCTGAGCAAAGATTTGGTCAAGACAAGTGCAAGGAGTAACAAATTTTATTAGAGGTAGAAAACGAAACAGGCTCTGCAGAGGGAGTTTGGGCCAAGTAAAAGCAGGAAAGGAAGTGCATTCTACAGCGTGAGGGCGGACACCATGGAAGAGTGAACGCAGCGGCAAAATCTCACTGTGGACTATCCTTTTGTATCACCCACTCCTCTGGCTGATATCAGGTCTAGGCCGTCCTATGGGAAACTTGCTGGAATCCTCCTGAGAAGTCCTCGCACAGGGCTTTGGGTGCGGTTCTGCACATGTGTTCTGGGATTTTGTAATTAGTAGGTCAGGCCTACTTCCCCAGCCAGCTTTGCCATGCCCTAATCTCCTGTCTTAATATGGTAATTATGTTTATGTTGTGTTCAGAATAGTCTTTGTATACAGCTATTACAATTAGTTTAACTATTATTTTCCCTTAAATTGGTAGAACTGGAAAAACTTTGCATTTTTTGTTGTGTGTTTAGTAATTGATAGTAACTTTTCTCTGCTTCTTTCTAGTAAAATTTTCTATCTCCTTAAACCTTGAACATATCATTTTAAAAATTTCCCAATACTTTAGTGTTTGAAGAAAAACTAAAATTTTATTCATGCAAAGATATAAAATGGTTTGATAGCACCTGTTCTTCCTATTTTATAACTGAAATAAACTCTACTTTGCAGTAAAGCCACCTGAAATGTTAACTAGATAATAACTTTACTTCTAAATATCATATCCATGAAAATATAGTGATTTTGCTTTTATAACTTATAGGATGAAAAAGAAATAATTAAAATATCATATGTCAAAGAATGTCTCATTTTAAGAAACAAAATGATAGGCATTACTATTCAAAGAACTTGCAAGTAATAATGTGTAAGAAATATAGCCTCATAAAATCAAACAAATTTGATGCTATGGCTCTACAGATTTTCGTATATACACTGCATATACTTTTAAACAACTAGAGGTTGAATACTATAAAGATACAGTAAAGTATTCTCAACATGATTTCAGTTTTGTTTCAGTTTATAGGGAGCAGCATATCACAGAATAAATATGAAGCTTCAAGACCGGCAGCATGAGAAGAAATCCCTCATCCACTGCTAAACCTTAGCTTCTACCTACATTTATTGTAGGGTGTTTTCAATGTTAAATAAGACACCAGTGTCTCAGAAAGTGTCTGCTCATTTACTGGCAGTTTCTTCCCTTTTCTATATTAATATTAATTTAATCAAGAAGGATCTGTTGGAATTCTAGCCAGTAATTCATACTCCAGTAAAATTAATGAATAGAATTTTCCTCAGTTCTGAAAAAAGAAGGGGTTAAGATTTAATTAAATTATTGAACTATTTATTTTTCAATTGAAAAATGTATGTATAAGATAAGTAATAGTATACATTAATTAGTCAAATTTATAACAAAATTATTTATTCACCAGGTAAGCCACCTGGCAATAATTTGTGGATATTTTACAATATAAATGTACATATTGTTAACCACAGTAATTTTAATTTAATGTTAAATAGTTTTCAAAACTGAATTGGATGAAAATTTTCATTATTCAAAAATCTATGAGAACATATGAATTTTATCAAAACCACATAATTTAAAATTGTTTTCTAATTACAAAGCAAGTACATACTTAGAAATTATAGATATGAAAATAGAGAAATTAAAATGTCTGACTATAAAACTATGAAAAGTGTTAACTTTTTGAAAACAATTTTTTCTCATACATATCTATATTTTCAATGTAATTTTTTATTATTTAAATTATTTAATATATATCCTATATTAATACTAAATATTTAATTTTTATAAAATATAATCTATCACAATAATGATATAGTTCCAAAATTTTTAATGGTCAATTTTTCTGGATAAAATTAAAGTTGATAGGCATTATTAGGTAAATATTATGCACACAATCTTGTGCTAAGAGCTGTGAACATACAGTAAATACCAGATATATGAAGTAAAATGAAGCTAAAATATTTACAAATAATAAACTCTGAAAGAAATTTGAGTAAATTAATTGATATGATTGAGGTTTCACAAAATTATATGTCAAGGCAGAGAAGATGTAATTTGAGTTGAAAAATTATTACAGAATAAGGGGAGAAAGCTTTCCAGGTAGAGTGAGGTTATTAATCATGGACTAATTAACAGGAGTTTTCAAGGATTTCAGAGAGATCAATAATCAAGCCTGTGTATGTGTGTGTGTGTGTGTTCAGCGCCAGGTCAGGTTGGTCTGCTTTCTGAACTGCTGGGCTTCAGCCCGTACTACTCTGAGGTAAAGGTGGACATTTAGGGAGATTGAGCAGTATCTCTGCAGTTTGTAAAGCAACAACTTGATGTTTCACACTGTTTATCTTCCCTAAATTAAGGCTGACATGTGCTGAATTAATCTAAACCACTATTTGGGTTAACATCGTACATATGTTTAAAATTAGATCAAATTCTATCCAATGTAAACTCAGCAGAAATTTAGGTCAGGATATCATAATTTATGGGTCCTTAACATGACCTTGCTTGCATCTATGTTAGTGCTGTACGTGAATTAGGGGTACTTTTCCATGGATCTAGGAGGTCCTCAATAAGGGACAGTGTCTTGTGGTCCCATGTAGTTTTCTATTTTGCCAGTAGGCTACACAAGGCTTCTCCATTTGGTGACATCAAGATTTCAAAAAAAGAGAAAGGTGCACAAAGACTTTTCAAGGTTTAGCTCATGTCATAATTGCTTACGTTTTCTTGGAAGGAATAAGTCACAAAGTCAGCCCATCATCAGCTTGGGAGGATATAAATAAAGAGCATAAGTAGGGAGAGGGGAAGAACATCCTACAAATACGATACCATATAATTTACTAAAACATCCATGCTTAAAAGCTCACATTTTTATGGAGAAGAAAGAGACATAAACATTTTGAAAGTTACATGAATGACAAACATTGAAACTGCACAAGGTGACCTTAACATTCCCCTTAGAGGGACAAAATTTGAAAGATTTATTTCTGACTGTAGCTACTGACCTCTCTTTCTTACAGCATTTACTTTAGGAAATTTGTACTTAGAATTTCTTACCCTACCCCTTGGGGATGTAAATCTTCTCCCTTCTTCCCAGGTTTACAACCTAGGATCATCCTCATGAACCTGGCTGTCAGCTCTCGGGAACCATATTAGAGTGAGACTCCTTGAAAAAAAAAATTAAAGCCATATAGATAAATGTTGAGGAAATAAATGAGAGAAAGAATACATTGTTAGCATTTAACAACCAACACAAAGCAAACAAAACTAGATCATGACAAAAACTATGAATGGTATGATTATGAAGAAAATCATTAGAAAAAATGCAATGGAAAATCATGAAAAATACCAACACAACAGTAGTGCTCAGAGATGTTAACAAATCCCATAGACAAACAAGTAAATATAACATCCACACCAGGGATATAACAAAACACAAAACTGAGCCAAAAAAGAGCAGCCACATCAATATATGTAAATCACTATGATCACTTATTAACATACTTGTTAATGCCTCTGAACAAAATGGAACTCAATACCGTGTGCAAGTACACAAAGAGCAAAGCTAAATTACTGAAAAACAGCTAAAAAGAGCTGGAGGACAGGAGTGTAGGAGTAAATACAAACTCAGAAAGAAAGGTGGTGGGAGATTTTCCCTGCTTGCAAGTTAACCAGTCCTGCTGCCACTCCATGCTTTCTGCTGGAAGGAGAGATGGTCCAGCCAGCAGGCAGTGAACCTAACCTGACCACACAGTGGGTATGCCACAACTTTGGAAACCGGAATTTAGGAAACTGAGACTTTTCAAAAGAACTGCAGCAAATCTGCCTGACTTTTGCCTCAGAAGGAGACATAATCCTTATTCTAGTCAGTAAACCAGTCCTTTGTGCTAAAAATAGATACTTTTAAAGCTGTTGTTTGTAGGGACATTCTCTTTTAATTTCCTCAAATTCACCCTACTGGTGAAGAAAGAATTTCTGCCATAAGGAGAAAAGGACAGCAAACAGAAGACTGCCAAGAGATGAGGTCAACAGTAATGGACTGGTCTTGAGTGCTCTGCCTACCAAGTGCTGTGCAGGACCAGCAGGGCTTCAAGTAGGTATAGGGAGACCTGGCCAGCCCTGGGAGACAGCAGGGTGGGACCAAGGAGGTTCAGGACCCCTGGCTTGTCTGGGACAATGCAGTTGGGTTGTTGGAAGTCTTCTGTGTGCATAAAGGAAATTGGCCACTGCTACTTAGAGATAAGTAAGAACTGTTCCCGGGGCCCTTTGAGGAAGGGTGTTTGGCTGCAGAAGCTCATATGGGAGTAGGGTGGACAGGGACACGTGAGGTTAGGACAGCTGAGTCCTACAGTCAAGATGTCCAGACCATAGATAGTTATCTGGCTTTAGGTTTTCAGTTTTATAGTATATATGCTTGAAGCTAGTTGAAAACAGAAGAGAGGAGAAGAAAAAGAAAAAAAGTAAAAGAAAAAGACAACTAGGTAAGGCTCAAAAGGGGATCACAATTCTAATGTCAGAGGGAATAAAATTCAAATGCCAAACATAAAAGGCAAACATTTTATATTCTTAAAGGTCACAATTCCTAAGGGAAATATAATATTTATGGTTCCTTTACACTCAACTACACAGCAATCATCTTCATCCAGATATAAGGAAAAATAGAAGAAACCCTAAAATGAAAGAGATGCACACCACTGTCTGACCTAGAAAGGTCAATTAAATTAAAAAATGAAAGAAGGATACTAAAAACAATTAGCTAAATGAGCTATAGTTGTTGTTATATTTATCAAATTTTAACTGCAATAATGGCAATGTGGCTACTCAAATGCAATAGAATATTTAAGGAAATTAACCATATGGACATAAAATCTTTAATAACGAAAGAAATAGCACAAAGTTTTCTGGTAATAAAGCAGTACTGGAACTTATTTTAAAAAGCAAAAAAAAATGTTTTAGAGACCGTGCTCCATTATGACTTGTACAGATTAGGTCATATGGAACATGAGACAATGGGCGCAATGAGTGGAATGGATCCTGGTTGAGGATCTGGACTACTTGACCTCATACCCCTTCAATCAGCATCAGGCCGGTCCATACAGACAAGAAGCTGGTAATGTCTCACCTCACTTGCCTCTCCCGGATCCCAGTTTTCTGCCACAGGACCAGCTGAAGCAGTGGAAAACCACACAGCTTGGAGGGCATGGAAGTGCACCGTGTGGGGGAAGGCTGACTCTTCCTGGAGCAATCTGTATATAATGTGGATGACGCCAGTGAGTAAGGGCTCCATCTCTGTCTCTTTAATAGCCAATGAGCTGAATGATTCTTTACATTTCTCTTAGGTGCAGAATTTGGCTGGAATTTGTAATTTTCACAGGAGAAACATCACTGCCTCTCTGGCCCCTCTTGCTGTTCTCTTGCTCCTGTTCCCTGAGATCACTTTCTGAAGAAACGTATGTCTGCCTCTAATATTGTCTTAAGCTTTTCCTTAGGCTCGGTTTGCCTCAAAACTCAGACAGCTGGTATTAATATATAGCTTATTTTCTTAGTCACTTACATTTTGGGTAATTTCCTGAAAATGAATTTTATTTTTGAGTTTGTAAAAGGGTTTCTTTACTGTAATTTAGTAGGAACTTATTGGAGTGACTTTGTATATTTAATAGCATGCTTGATTTGTGTTTTGAAATGCAATTTAGCTTCTATCTGAAGAAAAGAGTCAGATAAGGTCAAAGTAGAATACAGGAGAACAGAACACGTGGGGAAGATGCTTCGAAAAGAGATGCGTGTAAGTGGGGCATCTGGATGAAGCACAGTAAGCGTTTTCTGGTGTGTTCTGGAGTGAGAAGTCCTGACTTATTCCTGAATCAAATGTTTTGCTGTGTTCAGTTTTGTTTTGTGGTAGGTGGGGATGGAACACACAGGACTTCAAGGCCAGCCCATGTCTCCACCGCTGAGTTATACAGTCAGAACCCGTGGCTGCTTTTTAAATGACCCTAAATAACAATATTTCATCCAACAATATTCCTTAAATTAGTATTAAAATATCAGTTATCAGTAAGAATTTCTTACTTAATGCTTAAGAACAAAAACATTTTCAAAAGAAATAGTGTCAACCTGAGCAACGATTAGAGACATACGCCCTAAAGCTTAGGTTTATGTGGTCATAGAGCTACACTGGCATGGAATGTGCTGTGGTATACCATGAGATATTCAGAGAGGTCAAGGAAAGAGGAATTTTTCAATGGGATAACTGAAAGGATTAAAGGAGATATTTTGAAGCAATAATCCGTGGTGAACAGGATCAATATCAGCAGTAAGGCCAGTTTGAGATTGCATAGTCACTCGCTGGGCAGGGTACTTGCACAAGTGTTCTTTGTTTAAGGTGACAGCAGTCTTTGTCCAAAGCTGTGGCTCTATCAAGTCTTTGTAACAATTTCTATCAGACAGTCGTGAGTGAGAACAATTTTTCCCTAACCAAGTTTGGCTTTTAAGTACAACCCCCCCCCATTCATAAAAATTTAAGGAGCAACAAATATATATTCATGGTTTTTAAACATTAAAATCTTTAAACATTAAACATTGAAACTGATTTTAAATATGTCAAGTCTTGTGAAAATCTAAATTTAAAAATGTGCATGAAAAAGTACTTGAAAGAGAATACTTTTGTTAAATTTAAAGACTTGAACTCAATAAAGCAACACTGCCTATAATGAATTAATTTTAACTAATTTATTTTATTTGTCTGAAAAATCATAATAAATGTAAGAGGAGCTACCAATAATTTGAATTCTTGCTCCATACTAAGCCTTTTATCATCACTTAGTTTAAATCAGCTGAATTTAACAGTTGTGAGATGGATGCTCATTATGCTCTTTTTATAGTTGAGCAAACAGAAGTAGGAAGAAGCTAAGTAACTTCTGAGAGCTTAAAAGAAAAACTGGTAAAGTTAAGTGTTGGACAAATCTTAAAAGTACAGATTTTAATTACGTCAACAACACCATATTGAGACTATGATTTTAAGTTTTAAAATGGCCCAATAATTTCTATAGGTAATGATCTTATTTCTTAAAGAACCTAATTCACATTTGCTCATAGTTTAATATTTCTAAAACTCAAACATGCATTGATTGCTTGCATATATTTAAGGTACTCTTTTTCTAAAGAGGTAAAATAAAATTTATGATTTTTTAATAATATTTGAGATTTTCTAATCATAAGCATGTAGAAATTTATGTTTTATTTTTATAAAAATAAATAGAACTATTATGAACATACTGAAAGTACTTTTTCAAATACTGACTTTAATTTTAATATTAACTTTAAAACAAAAATAAAGCATTTTACCTATAAATTTAAAAAATTCTTGGATATAGATTCATTATTCTTTGGTGAATTATATAAATGGATACATCTATATAAATCCATATGTAGAGAGTTAAATTTAAAAACACAGTTTCAAATTAAAATTCAATTACAATTATAAACACTTTGATTGAACAGTATCTTCATCCTCTCTCTTCATTTGTTTCATAAAACTAGTAAAATTTTCAGGTTGAGTTAATGCCTTTTCTATTCTGTTAACAACTTGCCTTTAAAATAAAGTGAACCCCGCTTTATTAGTCTTTTGAATCCCTTCTCCATCTCTAAGCGCTTGGAAAGGAGGTCTGGACATAGAACTGAATTGCTTGCTTCTGACTTTAGTCATGGTAAGAAGGCCCATAGGATCTATTTGAAAGCTTACTATTATCTAAAGTCTACTGAGCTTTCTCAGTAATTCTGTGGGACAGTTGTGACAGTCAGGCTTGATTGTGTCAACTTGCTTGGCTTGGGAGAAGCCCACATGATTGGCCAAGCACACTTCTGGGTATCTTTGAGTGGATAATGGAGGCATGACCTTTGGTACTGATCCTTTCTTCTCTATCACTGCCCCGCCTTCTCTGCTTCCCAGCTACAATGAACTGAGAAGCTTCATTCCACTACATTCTTCCACCATGATGTTTCTGCCTTGGACCCAAATGACCATGGACTGAATTCTCTGAAACCATAAACCTAGATACACCTCTCCTCCTTTAAATTGTAGGTGTCATATATCATATCTCAGAATCAGGAAACCTAATACAGTAGGTGATAGTGACATTTTAATGAATATCTTATCCTAGATAAGGAATATATTTACACTGAGCAAATAGGTGCAAGAGAAATACTGTCGATATAGGAGTCACAAATGTCAAAAGTTATGGTCTGGCTCCACTCCTTGACTTTCATCTGAAAAATGCTGTCTTAGGTTATCTTCTCATCGTTGAGACACAATACCCAACACCAACAATTTAAAGGAGAAAAGGTTTATTTTAGTTCATAGTTTGTAAAGTCTGTAGTCATTTGGGTCCCAGACAGGATGGCTTGGTACAGGGACACACAGAGACAGCTGCTCATGACAATGCAGACTGAGCAGAGAAAGTGAAGGGAGAAACTTGGCGGGAGACAAACCCTTCCAGACCACTCACCAGGGAGCCACCTCTTCTGTCAGGTCCGCTCCTCACAGCAAGTCAGCTGTAAACTGCCATAATCTCAGCACCTTTCAGAAGCACATGAGGTTTTGGAGATATATATCTAGATACTGTTTTCCCCAAAATAAGACCAATATGGAAAATAATCAGCCTTGAAAACTAGAGATGAAAAATGCCGGCCCAGGAAGCCTTTCCTGGCCTTCCCTGCCCTCACTCTTCTCTCTTGGTTGAGGTGAGGCGAGGACAGACTGAGGGGGCTGGCATTGTTGGCCTCCAGTTTTCAAGGCTGATCATTCTTCAGCTTGGTCTTTTTCTTGGGAAACAGGGGCATACACATAACGAATGCTAATGATAACCCTTTTGTTTGTCATACACTTCTGAAAATGAATACTTGCTATAAATATTTCAATGGAGTTAAAATAAATGTATGGTGTAAATATTTTAATATAACTTAAATATTGTAAGTTGGTGTATATTATAGGAACATGAACAGCAACATTCCTAAATTCATCTTTCAACAAAATCATTGTATCATACCAAATCTTTTAGATGCAAGCAACAAAGTGCTAATACATTTTGATGGTGTTAATTGGATTTTATTATTGACTCGTATTTAATTATTCATCCAGAAAAAAGAAATTGGGATATCAATTATTTCTTTCATTAGTTACCTACACAATACTAGGCATATATATTCCCTTAGGGTTGTCCTCCATCTCTGACAGTCCTTTGTTTGCAAAAAATTTCATGTAACTGTACTTTTGTGTATTAAAGCAAAGTAATATCACTATTCAAATAAAATATATTTATTTGTATAGTAAAAGGGGAATATAAATGTCACTTATTTTATAGGCATGTTCTCATTTTTTTCTTCTGGGATATTATATTTAAATTCATTAAAATAAGCCTTATAGTATAACCTCTTTTTAAATTTTATATAATTCCAGTCACATTGTGTAATTACCCAATACTTTTGATTTCAAGTTATACATTTTTGTTTTATTTTATTCCCCCAGAAATATTTTAAAATACTAACAAGAGCAAGCTTTGTATAAGCCAAAAGTGTTTTATATAAATTTTCCATTTTGTAAATTTAATATAATTATAAATTACTTCAACATGAATAGCAACATAAATAATAGAAATTACTTCTTAAGATCATGAAATATATGAATGAAAAAACTCATATATTTAATAAAGTTCAGAAAAAATTCAAAGTATGACAGAGCTTATAATATCAGTAAAGGAATCTAAGCACAAAATTTGGGTAATGGCTTTGAAAATTAAGCTTGTATGTTCTTGATAACTTAATAAGGATTTTCAACTGGAAGTTTTGATAAATGACCTAACATGGAATTGGCTCAATATACACAATCATATAGCAGTAGATTTAAGAAGTTTTATATTTGGCAAGATGTCAAATATAACAGTTATACCTTCTCTGAGTCTATAACTACACAAACAGAATCAAATTGACCAAAACCAATGTATCACAGCTTAACCTCTGGTATATTTCTTTAGAGATTTACTTATTCTTTTAGTTTTTTAATAAAATAAAATATTATTTTCTTTTTCTGTACAGCACAAAATACCACTATGAACTATGTGTGGCCAATAATAGGTACTGATATGCATGCATGAAATATATTATAAATGATGCATAGTATATAATGTATGTAAGGATAGAGACAACCGCTTTTAAACTTACTATATGTATTTTTCTCCCTCTTCTTCTTGTTTAAAAATTAAGAGATATCAGTATTAGCCTTTAAAAAAGCTGTCAAATAAAACATTAACTAATGGATTTAGGGGCTTCAACCACCTGACTAACAACTGTTGGTGTTTTGGTGTCCCTGAAAGGAATAATTAAAAGGCACAAATGCCATTCTTTGGGTACTGATTTACTAACAGTTCTCTCCAAGGCTACAGCATTTATGTCATTATTCACAACAATCAGTACAGCTACCAGGAGCAGTTGCTAAACCTCTGGATGATCAGTTAGTAAACCTCCCAGATGCTTACACACAATAAATAGCATGTTTGTGTGGAAACCTGATACAGTTATGGTCATGGACAACAAGTTCTCATTCTGAATTTAAACTCTGCCAGAAATAGAAAGTCATTCGAGTTAAGAACACCATGACCCCACCTATTTCCCCATGAAACCAATTTAGAGCCAAGTAATAACCGTCAAAACAGAAAAACTTCACTGCATTTTTTTCTTTTTCTTTATTTAACACAGCCAAATGGAGTGAAGAATCAAGATCACTGACCAGATAATTTATGGAAAAGTTTCATTACTGATCATAACTATAGTTTAGTGATTCAATGATCCTAAATAAATAAGCACTAAGTAGAAAGCCATTTATTTTAAACACTCTGTATTTGGCTTTTAAGTCAGATTGGAAAACTAAATATATTTACTTGTCTAGAACATTAATTATGGTTCATTGTAGTTGTCTTTTAATTATTTATAATATTTTGTGTTACCTGTTTTTCTATCTATAAATCTTACTTTTACCTTAGATTTTAACAGTTATATAGAAAAATTAATCTTACATCAGTTATGGACATTACTTTCAATTTCTTCAAAGAATTGGTTGTACCAGTTTTGAGAGTGAGGTGGGGAAGACCCAGGTTACAAAAGCAGGCTCCTGGAGGGTCAGAGTCCTACATCTTTTGGGGAAGAGCTGAGCCCACCAAGCGCCAAGCAGCCCGGAATCACAAGTTCTGTGCTCTTCAGGGGAAAAAGACACTAGTCACCCATCCATAAAGACAGACTTTCACCTGCCAGAAACTTAATTAGAGGCTTAATATTAAAATGAATTAGATGCACCTTTGTAAGGAAGTACATTTCTGCTAAACTTCTTCGAATTTTAATATTAGCTCTATGGAATTCCGTACTGCAGTACAAATACCATTGTGATTACCCAAGATTTTAAAGGAAAGAATCAGAGACAATGGAGCCAATACCCTAACTTTTCTTTATCTTTTTCGATTTTATGATATGACTGACACATCTTTATACATGTTTACACAGTACAGTGTTATGTTTTATTTCATGTATACACGGGATAATGGTCATGTCAGGTCAGATGGCATTTCTATCACTAAACTTCTATCATTTCTTTGTTATGAATACATTTAAAAAGACTTCATCTGTTTTGAGATACATAATACATTATTGTTAATTATTTAATACTATTGTACCATATAACATCAGAATTTAGTCTTCCCATCAAATATTAATATTGTACTTGTTGGGCCGGGGATTTAGCTCAGTGGTTCCGTTGCCAGCCTCGCAAGCACAAGGTCCTGAGTTTGATTTTTGGTACCAAAAAAAATATTGTACTTGTAGATCACCCTTTCTCCTCCCTCTTTCTGCCAGTTTTTCCCAGTATGTGGGAACCATTATTCTGTTCTCGACTTTTATGACATGAAAAATTTTAGACCTTCTAATTTTAACCGACAAATCCAGGTCCTAGATAATTAGTAAGGTTTTACTGAACACAGTGTTAGAATCAATAACTTGCGAGTCTCTTTCAACCTTTCCAAAAGTAGAAAGACAAATGAATGTTACGAAGCTGATTCTGCAAGTAAAACAGTGGTCTTTCCTTGTCTTGGGAGTACCTCACTGGCAACTTCAAGAGGTGAAGGAATGATTTGCACTTTTTCCATAAGAGAAATTCCTAGGATATAGTGAAAGCAAATATAAAAGCTCAGGTAAATTGTATGAAAGTACCAAGAAAACAACTTGCATTACTCATTGTAAAATTTTCAGTAATTCACAGTATGAGTCAGACAGAAAATTATTTCCCGAAATCTCCCTCCGAAGAAGCATCAGAGTCCTCAGAGGCCGCATGATGGAGATGTCCTGACCGGGGTGCTCCGAGACCCAGGAAGGGGTGCTCTCTCAGATGCGGGGCTGGCTGTCTGCTTCGGCCCTTCTGCCCCGTGGGCCGGGCTGGGCGAGGACCGCGCGAAGGCGGCCACTCTGGCCCGCAGCCCGATACTGGGCTCCTCTGGGCTGGGGCTGTCCCGCTGCCCACACTCCTCTTCGGAGTCGCGGACCAAGCCCACTGAGTTTGTGGAAAGCTCAATATATGCTTGTAAAATTCAACCTGTTGCATATAAAATGCAATATTGCATATTTTTTAAAGTGTAAAACTATGTATTTTAAGTTGATTAAATATATTTTATGATTAGATTGTAAAAATGGAAATGTTCACCAAACGGAACACATTGGGCTTCCAGTTAAAAATTATAGAGCGTATCAACTCAAAAAAATTAAAACATTTTGGCTAGCAAAATTAAAGATTTCCCAAATTCTTATTTCATATTTAACATTTTTGTAAGTGATGCAATATGTAATTTATTATATCAAAATAAGTATATTTTAAATTGACTGGTAAAATATTTTTAAAAAGACAGCTGAACATCAAATTTTTTGTCATATGCATAAATATTGACATTTCCCAACCACATTGTTAGGTGTGGCTATATTTGACTAAAATAGATTTCAATGAATCAATATTGATTTTAACTACTATAGGAAATGAATCCTTATTTTCACGGAAATCATTAGGAGTTCTATTTAAATTTAATTTTTTATCAATTTGATAATACCTTTACAAAACAACTGACAACTCCCCCCCAACTTCAAGTTACCTTGAAATGAAAATTACAGATCGTAAATCAGGTTTCTTGCTTCACTTACGCTGAACATGTCAACGCTGAAGCTCTGTAATCTGTAGTCTTGCCGTCTCATGAGTATGACTTCACCTGGCGAGAGTGCATTAAAGCCCACGTCCTGCCTGTGTGCCTTTAATTTCCTCTCCATGTTCGTGCTTCCATGTGATTTTCTAGATGTACAAACCACCCTTTTCCTCGTTGTTAATGCCACCTGGCTGTCTGCCGCCATGTTTCACAGCTGTCTTCCCGACACCCCACTGCTCCAGGTTGCCCACTGTCTCCAGAAGCCCTCCCTTGACGTGCGTATTCCACCTCTTCATTTGTTTATCACAATTCCTCAGAACACCTGGTCTAAAAGTGTTCCACTTTTTCACTGTGTAGGAGTTAATATACAGTTTATATACATCTGCCTTCTGAAAAGATTTGGTTTGCATATTTGTTCTATGATCTCCGAAGTTTTGGTTACATATTTCTATCAACAAATTAATTTTCTATCATTTAACCCAAGATATATATATATATATAATTACTGTTATTAATATTAGTTTTTGGTAACAGGGATCAAACTCAGGACCTTGTACTTGCGAGGCAGGCAGCAGAACCACTGAGCTAAATCCATAGCCCAGTATTATATTTAATGTCCATATACAATATATTTCATGCTCATATATATAAACATCATACAAATTTTGCAACATGCCTTCAGTATATTTTCAAATTACTTTTATTATATAAATCAAAGTTCATTCCTTTGCTCATGCTAGCTTTATTTTTATAGTGGGAGTAGTAATTATAGTGAAAACAGTAATTTTTATTACCTTGTTTTAAAGACACAATTTTAATGGCTGCTCTGGTTAAAATTAGCATGTAAACAGTATTTTTTAAATGTCCTGTTAGTTGTGATGGTCAAAATAACATTTTATAATATTTTTCACCAAATATAGGAAGGATGTAGTGTTATAATTTACATGGCAAATCTCCATCCACTTAAAATAAATTAGTATTTTTGAAAAATAATCAGATTGTATACCCATTTTATATTTTTTAAAAATTATTCCAAAACACACACAAAATTCATGAAACTGATTTCAGTTGTTTTAATTACAAATAGGTATCTCTAAGTTTCTTTCCAAAATGAAAAAGTTGCCAAAGCATTACTATTTTTTTTTTTTGGATAAAGTTTATTGGTATATTTTAGGTGTACAATACAGTTACATTCATCACTGGGATCTTGTACCTTTACATGATGTATCTTGGTTCTTATTTTTTTTTCTATTACTTTTTAATAGACTTCTCTGGATACAGTTTCCTTTTAAGCTATTATTGCTTTTACATTCATTATTAAAATATCAATTTCTTCTTTTAAAATGTGCAGGATGATTTTTAACATGCAGGTAGGAGCTCCACACCTATTTGTGAAAGTGCTTTTATTTAATTGATTCATTAATTGAAAACTTTCTTTTCTTTTCTCTTCTTTTTTGTTGTTTTTTTGTTTGAGGCAGAGTCTCCCTTTGTAGTTCAGGTTGGCCCTGAGCTCAATATGTAGCCCAGACTGGGCTGGAACTCACAGTGATCCTCCTGCCTCAGCCTCCCAAGTGCTGGGATTACAGCTGTGCATCACCATACTCAGCATAAATGAAAACTTTCATTGTCCCCTTGATTTGATGTATTCTAAAATGTGTATTTATCAGTCATTGGGAATGCACAAATGGTAATAATTAAGTAATTATTCTGTGAAAGGTCCCTTCAGATATCCCAGAATCATAGTTGAATTACGTGAATTATCCACAGTTATGTTTAAATATAAAATATAAAGGGCTAATAAAAGATAAGTTTGAAAATATGTAAAATATTATGTGTGTCTATAGAGGATATACCCATGTATGTGTATAAAACTGTAAAATACTTCAAATTTCATTGAGCTCTTTTTTTCCAGATTTTGCTAGATTATGAGAGACAGTCTTGTCTAAGCATTCTTAAGTGAAATGTAGTGACTCTAAACATAATTTTTACACATTATGTTTCTTCTTCTATATTTCATGTCATCTACAATAGAATGGGTTACTTAACTTACATTTTCATTTGTGATTTCATACCTGTTGAGAACCATTTTAATCTGTGTGTGTCTTGTTCTTATGCTTACTTATAGAAACATATAGTTTACAGGTATTAAGATCTGTCCAAATTTGGAAGTTCCATATTTTCAGTTCTTTAGTTTGTGTATATGTGCCTGTATCATTTCCAGGACGTTCAGGATGTCAGGGTGACTTCTATACTGCACTGAAATGGGTTTCTCGATAGATTGCATTTCCCTGCCTCTGACCTGCAGCACTGAGAGTGGAGAAGAGGCTTGTACACCTCCTTGACACTGTGTTCGAAAGGGAAGTGCTTGGCTTTTCACATGTCCCTGAGTTTGCATTGTGTTGTCTTAGCAAATGGTACTTCATATCCCCTGACAGTCACAACCAGGGCATCCTGAGCATTTATTTCAGAGTAACCAGATTTTGAACAAACACAGCCATATGCTAAATGGATTACAAGGAAAGTTGAAAACTCTCTAAATCTTATCTTAAGCAATTAATTACTTTTTAGTAAAATCAGAAAAACAATTTTAAAAATCCAGAACCTACAAAACACAGTAAATGCAGTCAGTGTACAGTAAAAGTGGTTCCATGTAATAGATTAGTATGTGCTTTCCACTCCCACTTAGGATGAAATTAAGGCATTCTTTTGTCAGAGATATTTTGTGATTCCATGCAGTTAAAGCTAGGCAATGGATGCATATAGACCTAGTAAATATTAATTTCTTATCATTTTATGCATCTATGCTGTTTTTGTTAATGTGAGTTAATGCTATTGTATGCAAGGTATTGTATCATTAAAAAGTGTTGGAAAAAAGTCATGGAAATCTTTTTTTCCTTTAACTGCATTCAATCAAAGAAGATAAAAGTTACTTGTCATTGACAAAATTATTTATAGGTTTATATACTAACATATAATTAGAACAGTGCAATGAAGAAGTGTCCAAAGATATATATGGTCTTAAATAACATTGATCTTTCTCCCAGAGCTCAAAATGTATGAGCATCAAAATCATGTCACTTAAAATGATGCATATAATAAAAGGAACTAAAAGCAGTATGTTGAAGAGACATCTGCTCACTTCTGTTGATTGTAGCTCTATTCACAGTAGCCAAGGTATGGAATCAACTCAAGGGTCTATCCATACATGAATGGATAGAGAAAATGTGATGTATATATCCAGTGAAATACCATTCCATCATGAAAGTAAGGATATACTGTAATTCGTGTGACATGAATGAGTTTGGAAAACATTTTGGCAAATAAAGTAAGTCTCAAATATCACCTAACCTAATTCACATGTGGGAAAAAAAAGTTGACCTAATAGAAACAGAGAATAGAATATTGGCAGGATGGAGTGGCTGAGAAGAATGGAAGAGCAGGTGAAGAGTGGATAGTCACAGGATAGAAAATTTCAGTTAGACAAAAAGAGATAAATTCAAGAGATTTATTCTACAACACATTGGTTATAGTCCATGATATATCATTGAAAAAATGCTAAAAGAGAGGATATAAAGTGTTCTCACCTCAAAAATGATACATGTGTGATGATATATATGCTATTTAGCTAGATTTTATAATTTGACTTGTGTATATTTAAGAACATTATGTTGTGCCATGTAAGTACATGCAATTATATTTGTATTTCAACACATTAAAGAATTAAAAATAATAAATGAAACAATGGAATGTTGGTAGTGATGTGTTTTTCTTCAATTCTCTAAGATACGACAAAAGGAAAAAGGGTTATAGAAGAAAATTCAGAAATCAACATTGTCTTTTTAATTATATTACAAATTTTAGAATTGATACTATATTAGTTTCATCTTCTTAAAAAACCTTAGTACCATTCTGGTTTGTCCTGCTAACAGGATGAGAAAAGTTCCTGGTGAGGAAGGAGAAGTACCAAGACATCTTACCAATCCCTCAAATATTGATAACCACAGGAGAGAAAAAGAAATGTCCATGCAAAAGAAAGACCAGACAGACCATGTACATTTTCCTAGCACTAACTTGAAATCCGAATGATGAACGTGATGGCTGTTTTGATGTTCATTGCCCCTTTTTCATATTCAAAATATTTGAGTATTTATTCTATATAACTCATTTAAATCTCCCTTGTACAGTATTTCAGTTTTTTAGTGTTTCAAAGGAGCTATTTTTTCTTTGCTAATGTTCCAAAATCCCTTGTGCTGTATCAAAAAAAATGTATTTTTGTTTGTTTCATTTCTCTCTCTAGCCTTCAAATTCTTTTCTCTTAGAGGACTTTAAGGTTAGTTAGCATAAGCCAGTTTTTATTCATTTATTCTTAATTTATACATGTTTGCAGTACATACAGAGTCAGTACATATACGTAACACAGCTTAAATCTGCTTTTCATCTCTTTCCCTCCACATTCTCTCCATCTATTGATCCCCTTTCTGCTTGAGAAAGATCTATTTCCTTTATTTCCTATTATCTATCTTTTGTTTTGCTCTTTATAATTTAGGCTTCTTATACAACAGATATTATGCGATATTTAAGCTTGTGTGCCTGGTTTCACTCAAAGTTTGGTCTCAAGGAGCATACATTTCCTACAAAAGATTTAAGTTTATCTTTCTTCATGGCAGAGTAGTACTTCATTATGTGTAAATACCACATTTTATTTATCCACTCATCTGTTAATGAACGTATAGACTGCTTCCAAGATTTCACTATTATGAATTGTGCTGCTATAAATATGGGTATGTGTGTATCACCATGTAATATAATGTCTTTAACTCTTTCGGGAAGACAATCTAGAAGGAAAAATGCTGGATCAAATATAATTTGTAGTTTTAGTTGTTTAAGGAATCTGCCTACTGGTTTCCATAGTGGTTGTACTCGTTTACCTCCCCACCAACAATGTTAGAGCTTTCTTTTTTTTCATAGTCTCACCAGCATTTATTATTCATTAACTTTTTGATGATGGCCATTTTTTTCCTGGGGGAAGATGGAATCTTGGTATTGTTTCAATTTGCATTTCTCTAATGGCCAGTGACATTGAGCTTTGCTTAATTGATCTTGTCTTTCTTCTATGAAATATTTCTTCATTTCAGTAGACCATTTTTGATTGTATCATTTATTTCAGGCAATGTAAAATGATTTTTGAGTTCTTTATATATTCTAGATATTAGTGCTCTGTTCAAGGTGCATATTAATACTATCAAGAATTTATTTTTAATTTTACAAGCTATAATAGCATCTTTTTTTTTGGTACCGGGGAAGGAACTTGGGTCCTTGTGCTTGCACAGCAGGTGGCAAAACCACTGAGCTAAATCCCCGGCCCAAGCTATAATAGTATCTTGTATTCCAAAAACTGAACCTTTGGAGATACATATTGAAATTTTATCAAATAGAATGAAATAGTATCTAGAATTTGTCTCAGAAGAGTACAGAGCAGAGAGTAGAATGGAGTAAGAATGTGTCAGACTGGTCATAAGGGCACGATTGCTAAAAGTGGGTGATCAGTACACAGAGGGTTTTATAGTTTTGAGATTTTCATTCATAAAATTTAAAAGTGTCTATTGAAAAAGACCAAAAGATACTACAAAACTAATACAATCATAGCAAGCACATAGATCAATATTCTGCCAAAGAAGATTTCTTCTGAGTATTTGAATTGCACCAATATAGGGAGGTGTCAACTAAGGGAGAAAGAATTGAACCTGGAGATATCTCAGGCACTTTAGTAGAAGGAATTGCAAGCTAAAGTGTATCGCTATTTTCCTGTTGGTAATGTGTTGTAGCAGCAAAGTAAAGGGAATTGAAAGGCATAAGCCAGGACAGGAGAAGCAGACGCATGTTTCATGAGTGAGAGCCGTCGCTGTAGCCAGCACCCCAGTGACCCCATCGGCCTCCCACATGCTGCCTTGGCCTCCCTGAGACAGTTCCCCAACACAGGCTTCTGTCCACTGTGAATTCAAGTTGCAATTTAAGATAAAGAATAGTGTATCCATGTTCAATGCAGTTCTTGTCCTACATCAAGGATTTCTTTTAAAAAAATACCATAATTTTGTTTCAAATGATCAATTTGGAAGTCATTGAAAAAACTTCATTAAGAAAAACACTAATACTTCAAGTGATTAATATTTTGAAACACTTAGAGTGAACTTATATCATGTCAAATTCCTAGTAATGTTTATCATAAATCTTTTGATACAAAAATGTAAGGTTGGAACACATTTATTTATGTGAAACTATGGTATTGAAATAATAGTGAACATCTTCCAGATTACTACCAATAGTTAACATGACTATTCCCATCCCAGGGACACTCATTTCTGATAAATATAGAAATAAAAGTGTTGCTAAAGGAATTATTATTTTGTTATATCATACTTTTCACAGTAGACTTCCATAGTTGACAACATTTATTATTCTTCCATAATGTTAAGTGCAATATCCAAACATTGTAGGGATCCAAGATATGTTACAGAAATCAGTGAAATAATGAGTTTGTAGAGATTAGGCATAATGTTAACTTGATTAATGTTTTATTTTCTGGTTTCAAAAACAGCAGTTCTGAATTTTCTTCAGATTTTGTATCAAATATCTTTTAAAAACACTTAATAAGGGCTAAAGGAAATAAAGTTTACTCTATGAGTAAAAAAAATGATGGTTTTCCCCTCTGTTTATAATAAGAAACATAAGAGATTAGAACTGAATCTATACTTAAAATATACATCATTTGTATGAATGTTGTTTGCAGAATACTCCTGAAAAGTATTGAAAGAAAAATTCAAATGTAAAATAGCTGTCATTTTTGTATTATATGAGGCCTAAAAAATAAGATAAACCTATGATCAGTGTTGTGAACAGATCTGCTCATGCCTTCTCCCTCAAAACCATGATTAAAAAGGACAAAAAGTAATGCCATGATGTATAAGTTGTAATGATCCAGATCATTAATGTGCACTCCAAAAAACAGCAATTGGATGGGAGGGCGAGGAGAGATGAACAGAGCAAGTGAATAATTAGCAAGCTGAAATGTGGCGGGAACCTGCATCCACAGTGTGGAGGGACAGTCTGCAACCAGGGTAGGGTAAATAATGATGACTGTAAAACTGCAATAAAACTAACAAGGATGCTGCAAAGACGAGTGCCACTGGATCTGATTCAAGTCATATCTTTTGTCTGTTACTAGATTTAATTCTGAAGATATAGATTGATTGTAAATAAAGATTAAAAGGATTAATAACTAATAATTGATACTTTGAAACAGGATAAGGTCCAAAAGGGTAGGGGTGGTGGGAGGAGATGGGGAAAGAAAAGAATGGAAAGGAAAAATTATGAGAAAAGAAAACAGAAAAGGAAACAGAGTCCATGTAAATAGGGAAGGGTGGAGGGGTGAAGGGAGGACAGGAAATGGGGAAAAATAAGAATCAAGATGCATCATGTGCAGGTACAAGCAGCCAATGATAAATGTGAAAGTCTTGTATACCTTAAATGTACCAATAAAAGAATTGAAACAAAAAAAAAAGCACATGAAGATAAAATTTGCCTACATCAAAGACAATGGAAGCCGCTTTTGACAAATTAATTGTTACAGTTCACTTGTGAAAATTTTAATCAATGATTTTCCTATTTAAGTATATTCCATTTAAATACCACCAATAAAACAAGATAATGCCAAAAAGAACTTGTGTTAAGGGATAGATTTGGAAACTAGTTGTTTCTGCAATTTCATAGTGAAAGGTAGTAATCAAACATGTTCTTTTTATAATTGTACATAAATTCAATATGCTAATGAATATACATATATGTATATAAATATACACATGCACATATATATTTGCAATTAAATTATGTTGAATTTTTTCTAAAGGATAATTTTGATTTATGTAAATGAAAACATGTATTATTTAAGTGCAATGCAAGAAAAATTAAATTAATTCCTAAAGAACAATGAAAGATGAGAATAAAAGATCAATAATATAAAGAAAATCAGTATTTTGTCAATATGTGATTTATTTTCTAAATGAGAATACTAACAGTAGCAAGTATTTGTAATAAGCATTAGTGTCTTCTGAGTAATATAGCCAATAATAAATATTTGGAAGTAAGTTTGGTGGAATTTTATATCTTTTTTTCAGGCTTTTAATAGCACCCAATAATAATCACATGTATAAGATATGAAAATGGGAAAGAAAATACAGAGTTTAAAGTTAAACATTATTTAAGCTGGTCACTATAAAATGTATAACTTCATAAAGGATGGATTTATTGATGCACACTGCTAAATCTCATAGGTCTTACACACGTTATTTACAAAAGGAACCCGTGAAATGTGTGAATTCGTGTACTTCTTAGAAGGTTGCTCAGCTATAAAATGAGAAGCAGATTTCAATTTCCTCCTCTGTCACACCATGAAAAATGAGTTTTATTACAGAAAGTGTTGTTGTAAACCTTCGCTTATTATTTTAAAATGCATGTTTATGTGGTCTCCTCAAAATATAAAGTTTCTAATACTTCAAAAATTCCCATTTTTAAAATTTGTTATACACTAGTATAATTCATTCCCAAGTTCAACAACTTGAAATTCACCATTTTATGAATCTATGATTTCCTAACATTATAATTGCTGATAATAAAATCATACCTCTTCCAAGGAATAACTCTATGCCTGTATATGTATTTAAACCAAACATATTTGAAATCATTGATTGGCATGTACAATAAAGACACTTTGACTATGATTTAATCTTCACTCTTTCACTTATATCATAATAAAAAAGACATTTTATTCTAAAATAGCTCAATGATTTGGGCAGTACTGGTTCTATTATTCCAATTTGAGAACTGGTGAAGATAATTTGGCTGAGATTATTAAGCTTACTAAGAGGCAATTGTTCCAACTATATAGTACATGGTATGATTAAAATTAAGGTTCATAATTCATATTTCTAGTGAATTGTCATTTTCAGTGAAACTCTCTGCTTCTCTGACAGAATGTAGATATTGGTTGCATTAGCACAAAAACGTACAGTCTCTCTGTTCTCTGAAGAGAGTCAATAAATTGGTTTTCCATTTTTATTTTGTTTTGAGTTAGTGATACATAGTATCTTTTTAAAAGTCCTAACAAAAAGTTATACTTTTAATATTTTTATTGGAAAAATGACAATATTATTGGCCAAATTCCCACTGTGTCCGCAAATTGACATGTATAGTTTGAAGCAAAATTATGAGAAACTCACATTTGTTCCATATGTTTCTACAGACTTGCCAAGGGATTTTCACATTTGAAAGGAGAAAACCCTTAATAAAAGTTATTAGTTTCTAGGCAGACTTTCAATACCGATGCATGGAAATGTGCCACAGAGCCAAGGTTCTCAATAATTTTATTTACAGAAATACAACTTATTTTTTTAAAGAATTTTGAACGTTATATCCAATAATGTTATAAATATTTAGCAACAGGCTCTCAGGAGAGAGGATGTCTGGGAAAACCCTGAATTGTTGAATTGGCTGGTTTTTGTACTGTAAATAATTTCATAACTTTCACTGTCAAGCTACCATTTGATGTCAGTGGATACACAGTTGGTAATAGAGTCAAGTTTTGTGAAAACACTGTGGATATTAGTGTTACACGGGAAATATCACAAGGAATCAACAACTGGGATCTCATCATATTAAAAAGCTTTTGCACGGCAAAAGAATTCACCAACAGAGCAAAGAGATAAACAATAGAGTGGGAAAAAGTTTTTGCCAGCTGTTCCTCAGAAAAAGGTTTACCTACTATCTAGAATATACGAAGAACTGAAAAAAAATCAACCTGCCGAAATTTAAAGACCAATACAAAAATGGGCATCTGAGATGAATACATACTTCTTAGATGAAGAAGTACAAATGGAAAATAAATATATGAAAAAATTTTAACATTACTGGTCATTTGAGAGATGCAAATTAAAACAACACTGAGATTCCACCTCACTCCAGAAAGAATGGCTGCTATCAAGAAATCAATCAATAGCAAATTCTGGCAGGGCTGAGGGAAAAAAGAAAACTTTCTCCACTGTTAATGAGAGTGCAGACTGGTGCAAGAACTGTGGAAATCAGTGTGGAGATTCCTCAAACAACTAGGATTAGAGGTCTCATTTGACCTAGCTATCCCCTTTCTTGGTATCTTCCTGAGGGAATTAAAAGCATTATACCATAGCGATATATGCACACACATG
Source organism: Heterocephalus glaber (assembly GCF_000247695.1). The sequence goes on along the minus strand of NW_004624753.1, from coordinate 23,994,301 downwards.
TTCATAGCAGCACAATTTGTAATAGCTAAATCTTGGAAACAACCCAAATGCCCATCAACCAATAAATGGATAAAGAAGATGTGGTATTTTTTATACAGTGGAATATTAGTCAGCTGTAAAGAAGGATAAATTTGAGACATTTATAGCTAAATGGATGCACCTAGAGACTATACACTTAAGTGAAATAAATTGGACATACACGTTTAAATGTTGGATTGTTTCTCTGGTGTGAGAAACTGAAAGTGTAAAAAAGGACCAAAATGTATAACAGATAATGTAAATAGTTCAAATAGGAAGGGGCACTAGGGAGGGGAGGAGGGAAATGGGAAAGAAAAACAAGAAAAGAAAGATAAAAAAAGATAAAATAGAAACAAAGCTTTTATAAATAAGCTAGGGAAGGACTGAAGGGAGGGGAGGGAAGTGGGAACAAAATAAGAATTAAGCTATATCACATACAGGTACAAATTTCATATGATAAATGTGACATATATATATACATATACATTAATTGTACTAATAAATTTAATTAAAAATTTAAAAATTAAAAACCTAATATTTACTATATTTGCATCCATGGATACCACTGGAAAACTGTAAACGAACATTTTTAAAATTAAAAATCAATTCATATTAAAATACCAATATTTTATAATAGCATTGTCTTTACATAGGATCATTTCAAAAGCAAAAATAATGTTAGGAGAGGAGTGGCATTGCTCTGCACTTTCCCACATTTCCTTACTACATGACCGAGTAAAAGGAGCCTGAGTTCCCACTTCTACACAGCCAACCGAAAGACATGTTCTGTATTTGTGAAAGATCATGACAGAAAAGACAACATCTTCGCATTATTTATGAGGATAATTTGGTCTCACAGCCCCACTGGATGCGTTTCCAGGACTTGTAGGTATCTTCAGCTCACAGTTTGAAAAACACTGCTGTAGACACAATTGGAATTAAAAATGGTCTGTGTGAAAATCAACTACATAAATGGAAAGATGGACGTTATGAGTATGATTTTCTTCTCTGGGAAATGGAGAGTTAGAAAATAAGCCATAAGATATGACATTAAAAGACTTGTTAAAATGTAAAACTTACTATTTAATTAATAAGGTGAGGAAAGTGAAAAAAATATGAGGAATTAAAAAATGAGCTTTTACAATGTAGAAATTAATTAACAGTCCCAAGATTTCTAGCCCCCCCCCCCAGATTTAGAGAAGGCACACTAATTGTCCATGAAAAAAGTCCTGTGAAATCTACCAAACTGTTATTATCTACAGTTTTAACTTCACAAAGTTGCAGTCAACAAGATCATCATAAAAAGATCAATTGTATTTCATAAATTAACAATAAGTAACTACAATTTAAAGTTTTTGAAAACTGTATCATGAAGCACTGGTATACTTTAGAGAACAACCTGACAAATATGTGCACTGTCATACTGAAACATACCAAATGTTACTGAGATGATGCTAAAAGACCCAAATACATTGAGAGAGAGATGGTGCTCATTCTTTGGGAGTCTTGATAATGTTAAGAATTTGGTTCTCTATGAATTGATCTATGGATTCAGCAAAACTTCAAATTAAATTTCAGCAAGCCTTTTTTATTTGTAAAAATTGATGAGCTGATCCAAATCATCCTATGAAAATGCAGAAATTAGAATACTTAAACAGTTCAAAGTTAAATGAGTCATGCTTTGTGCTTTCCAGAAAAATCAATTTCAACAAACCTACATGAATCAAGACAGTACTCTAGAGGTATAAAGATGATTAATCCTCAGTAGAATGGAATAGAGAATCCAGATATTCACCCACAAATACGTGGTCAAGCTGGTCCCATGGAACAGGTACGACCAGCACCTAGAATATTTGCTGTCCCTGAAACTGCCGTATTTGCTATCCGAAGATGTTAAAACCAAGCCAAAAGCCAACTCCATTTTGAGGAGGAGATGAAACAGATTGTGCTTCCAAATAGAAAGATAGTAGTAGTCACATTGTATGAGGCCTACAGACTGAATGCAAACCCTGCCCCCAAACTCACACAGCAAAACCTGGTCCCCAATATGGTGGTCTCGGGATGTGGGGCCTTTGGGAATTGACTGACTCCTGAGGGGAGACCGAATGGGGACAGAAACCAGAAAGGAACTACCTTGCATGCTCAATTAGACTTTCTTCATGTGCACACAGTTAAAAGTCACCTGTCTATGGACAGGATGCTGTCTCTACCAGACAATGTCTGCACCAGCACCTTCACCTTGGACATCCAAGACTCTGTTACCACAAGGAATCAGTGTCTTTTTCTCATAAACCACCTAGTGCATGCTCTTCTCTTATAGTGGCCTGAGCAGACTAAATGGGAAAAAATGGGTTTCAGGAGGCATCAGCCATTAGTAGTCATGTCAGAAATACTGTGACACAGTGGAAACAGCTGGTCTGGATAAATCGGGTTAACTTCAAGTAAGTTACAAAGAGAACAAAAAATGCTAGAGTACTCAGCAAATCAGTGTAGTATATAGACCTTACTTGGATCATGATTTTTTTTGAAAAATATTCTTAAAAATGGGGTATAATATACATGAGAGGAGATTTGTTAGCTGAGCAGTTAATAAATCAAACATAGTAGCATCTTGCATGGAGGTTACACTGACTATGCACTATTTGTAAAATGGCCCCAGAAGCCATCTAAGGATTAGATACAATATCAATTTTAAATTTCATTCATCTAACTACAGATGACTCAGAAGGGTGAATACAAGGGGAATTCAGCATATTCTCTTGCTCAACAAATTATAAGTGAAGAATTAGAAAAAAATATATTGGATGAATGTTAGAGAGAAAAATGAAGTTTCCCAATTCCAGCATCATTTTCCCTTCTTGATTCTTTACTCATCATTATTTTTTATTTCTTTGAAAAACTACCATGTTCTTTCCATAAATTTGTCACCAGCTTAATATATGTCTGCATACCTGTGCCATTAAAATGACTTGCAATATTGTTCTGAATCTTAGAATTAGGCATCTTATTAAAGCAATGACTTCAGTTAGGATTCAGAGATAAATATATCTTATTCTAAAGCCTGCACACTCCCATGGAATTATGCTACCTCATCCCTTTGTAACAGGATAAAGAGAAATTGAACTTAGACATCTCTCCTCTGTCTTTTTCCTAGGCTTTGCACCTGAGGAGAGAAGATGAAAGCAGAATTAGAGAAGATTGCTGTGACAGGAAAGGGTATCAATATAGGTTATAAAAAATGGTTGATCAAAATTTACACTGTTGTTCTTATATTTGCTACTGCCTAGTTTTTACATCTTTGCTATTGCTAACAGTCTCTACTTTGGCTCAGTACTTTAGTGCTTTTTATACAATAATTCTTCACCATACTTTTTAAAGTTTTATTATTTGTACTTGAAAGTTATACAAGTTCTTTCTTTTCTGTAAGTTGCTACATTCAATGGAAATACAAGTAGGAAATACTACATTGTAGAGAGGCTTTTCCCAGGAATATAGGAATGACCTGTCAAGGTCAATTAGCTGATCATAGGGTCTGGAAAGTTTATGGAATATGGTTTTTAAGGAAATGTGACCAGGAACCTGTTTTTAAAGATTCAAAATGCTGTAGTATCTTTAGAAAATATCAGATATCAAGGAAGCTGACAGTCAAAAATCATAATATTATTATTATAGCTTTACTAATCTGTAAGAACTACAAAGAAAATAAAATATTTTAATACAAACATGAAACAGTTAATTCTTTATACAAAATGGGTACTTAATGAAAAGTTCTTCCATAAAGAAAAAAGTTTGAACATAGTAAGATATTAAAAATTTGAACATAGCATTATAGTGATTAGTTCTAGTAATGAAAATACTTTCATGAAAATATACTGTTCTTATAATCTTGGATGTCCTTGTCAAACATAATTTTCATCAGCGTGAAAATGTTTCTGAATGAATGTCCCAGCTATGAGTTGAGCTTTGGGCTCATTTCTGCAGCCTTAACAATAAACTTTAGTTTCAAGATTTTGTATCTTTGCTCAATAATCACACTTTAACAATTTTGTCTAGAATTTGCAGTCAGTAATGACATAAAGCAAATAATTCCAAAAAACAAATTCATTATATCAATGGTTCAATAGCAAGTACTTCCTGAATATATAGGATATGTTAGAGAAATACATTTGCATTATTCAGTGAGCACTGCTGTAGAATGTAGGCCCTGTACATCACATATACCAGAAGTAACTCAGGCCTAATAAATAAACTTATGTGGAATCAAATTCCAGCATAGATTTGAATACTTGCTTTCCAATTTCAGAAAAATTATACCATTTTTATCTCCATCTAGAAAATAAGCATAACTATAATCATCCTGTCCACACAAGTTTGTAAAGCTCATAGTACAAAAGTCAAAGTTTAGCTGTTTTTGAAACCATCATCACAGACCTTATGTCTAATATGTTCTGGAAAACTAACATCACTTTGCTTCTAATAAATTCATTTTCATACAAATTTAATGAAGTAGTCTGTTGATAAATCAGATTCTTTACATTGTTTCATTGTCTGGAAGTATATTTATTTTAAAATTTTAGAATATACATATATCATAAATAATGTGTACATATATCATCAATGATGTAAAGAACATATATATCATACAGTATATAAAGAAAATATACTCACATAATATAGAAAATTCAAGAAGAAATAATAGATATTATTTGTACTTAACACAAATTTTCAAAGAGCGTATATAGAAAGGAAATTATCATTTAATATTTGTAAAATAAACTTCAGTATTTTAAAATATTAACAAATTTTATGTATATTTAGGGAATGCATGTTGAAATTTCTTTGTCTTCTCAAGATTCTCTATGTGACAAGAATTATTCCATTATTAAACAATTTCATTCAAATTAATGAACCTCCATTTCTCAGGATGATTGGTACAGTGCTATATGGCTTATTTAAAAATAATCATAACTGTTCTCAGAAGGTTTAGAAATAATTAAAATGACTATATTATACTTATGCTACAGTATAATGAGTTGTTAGAAGTGCTGAGAGGTTTGAGGACTGATATTGAAGAACTTTGATTAGTTTTCTTCAAATTGAAGGAAAAAGGGTACATGTACAAAACTTATTATGCTGGAGGAATAGTAAGTTTAAGAGGCATAAGTTATAACAGGTTATAACTTCAATGAAATTGTTAAATTTGAGATATTGAAAATTTAATATCCTATTTTAGCAAATTACAAAAATATCCCTCTTAAATTGTTTTGTGTGAGAAGTGCTCTATGAAGAATTAATTTGAAGAAACAATGAAGTAGTAGGTTTTTAATTTTGATATAGTCCTCTTTATATTCCTTTGAACTAAATAAAACAGATATATTGAATACACTGAGAATGTAGTAAGCCTAATATGAGCTTTCTAAATACTTAGAAATGGATTTCAGGTATTCAAATATGGAGTGCTTTATGAATAGTGATGTATAAAGTGCTATATCACCATCAAAATATATAACAGCCAGTGGTCACAAGCACCATGTTGGAGAACACCAGGTAAGATACAGGCAAACATACCAACATATTGTTCCCATTTTCCTGGCTTTCAGTGAGAAAAACTGGACAGTGAAAGTATCCAAAGGGTTTTTATATTTTTCTTTATATGCAATATGATAATAATTCTGAACATACTTTTAAACATTTCTTTATTTTGAAATTACATTAAACTTATTGAATACCAAAAATGGTAATCCATGGTTTCAAATGTCTTTCAAAAAATTTTACTTAATATTAAAAAGTATATACAATAGGGCTAGTAATTTAGCTCAGTGGTTCAGGCATCTGCCTCTCAACTGCAAGGTCCCAAGTTTGATCCCCAGTACCAAAAAAAAACAAAACAAAAGTACAATAATATAGCAAGCAAAATGAAGAAATGAAGAATGATATAATACTGTTGACTGAAACATAGAATTTATTCAGATTTCCCGTTTTCCACAACAGTGTTTCTCAGACCCAGTCCATCATTCCCCCCTTCACTTGGTTGTCCCGTCTCCGTAGTGTTCTCCGATCTGTGAGTTACGTGGCCTTTCCTTACACTTCACTCTGAGGATGCTTTGCATACTACTCAGGTATTTTTTACATCTAATTGGGTTGTACAATAAAGGGAAGGATTTGGTTAACATTACAGCAGAAAAGGGATCTGTCTTGGGCATCACATCATACCTGGGAATAAGTGACAGCAGTGTGTCTTATGGCAGGTGGTAAGGATCTCCATGGATGATGAAGGCAACATTCAACCAGTTCCCGCAGTGAGAATTCTCCACTTCCCTCCACACTGTATTCATTTGAGGCCAGTCCTCCATGCCACACTCTACCTCTTGTTGGGAAAATAACCAAAGCAAGTTAGATGTATTAAAAATCATTCATATAATTAATGAATATTTTGGAGCAGATATTTAACATTATCCCAATAACTTATTTTCTTTTAAAGTTTTTAAAGTTTAAAATTTTCCTTTTAGAATTTTAACATTCATTGGTGGATTTTGCCCATAACCATTTAGTATCATAATTTTCCAATTTGAATCTTTTTATTTCTTATTGTTTACACTTTCATTTATTGTAATTTTCTGTTAGGAAAACATTACATATAGATATATGATCATTATTAATGTATATCAGCATAAAATCATGGATATTTATTTTATTCTTGGTTTTATAATAATAATATTATTAAATACCCTTCTATATTATTTTATTTCTGCTATACTTTTGGCCGCAAGAATTGGTAAGGTTCCAATCGTATTTTTTGAACGTATGATTATTTCTGCTGTTACTCAGTTAGTACCAAATATTGAAACGAAACTCAAATTAATTTGCAAAATAAACCACAAATATACAGTTACCCCTATTGATTATATTCATTATCATTACTACTTAAGATAAAAATGCACAGGAAATTTTCTTAGCCAAATAAATATCATCGTGGCCATTTTCTTTATCTTTAAATGCCAGGTTTTTTATTTTCTTTTAAAAATTCAAGTAATAAAAATGTAACTAAGCATAGTCTGATAACAAAATATCAATTATCAACATAAAATGGGTATTTTCTCTGTCTAGCATGGATTTTGCTATTTGCTGTTTTCCATTGTAATTCTGGTTTCAAATTGTTTTGTCTAATATATCAATTAACACAATCCCGAGGCAACATGAGATGTTAAATGAGTAAGAGTTGAAAAAGAATAGCTACTCATCCAAAATTTAGGATAAATGCAGCAAAGAGTATGGCCTGTAGCAGGTCCCAGGGGTAACTAGACTCGCACTCCTTCAGCACCTGGCAATGGGTCACGGACATGGCAGTCGGGGAAAGTCAGAAAGCAGCCTCCCTTCCCCTGCTCTGCGGGACCACAGCTCAGCCCAGCTCCTCTCGCACCCATTCTTGAAACCTCTCTGGAGGACTTCCTCCTTCGCAGCGGACACAGGCAAACTAAAAGTTAACCGGTAAAATAAAGAACCACTGTTTTCGCTCCTTTTAATTTTTTCAAAGTCATATCTCAGTGCAAAGCTAATGTCTGGGACATCTTATAAGGAGTTGAAGATTTTAGCATTCTCAAAGAAAATATCAAATATTTATTTTCCTTATAGACATAATAATGTCTTTAAATTTGTAGACTAAAATAACTTTGTGTGGAGACATTCATACAGAGGAGAATTTCATTAATTTCATAATCAGCTGCAGGGAGAATCTGAAATGAATGTATATGTCATTTATATATTTTCAAATTTTATGACATTGCCAAAAATGTACCCGGCTATTGTCTCTTAGCTCAGACAGGTCGTATCCTAAAAATCTTCTCTTACACGTGAAATATTCTGCATGTAGCATTTTTGTTAAAATTTCTTCCTCCCTCCTACTCTTCCTCCCTCCCTCCCTCCTTCTCTTCCTTCCTTGCTTCCTTCCTTCCTTCCTTCTTTTCTTCCCTCTTCCCCTCTTTCCTCCCTTGTCTCTGTCTCTGTCTGTCTGTCTGTTTTTTTCTTTTGCAGTGCTGGGGATCACATTCAGTTCCTCACGCATGCCAGGCTAGTGATCAATCCACAGCTGTGGAGTTTTATCTCACAATCTTATGATTTACATTTTTATTTGTCTTGTGACCATTCCATATGAAAGATAACATCTATTTTGAATCTAGTACTCACAAACAGGCCCTCTTTCTTCAGTGTTGGGGAAATCTGGAGAAGTACACGCATCGTTTTGAACATTTTAATTATCAAAGAAGTCAAAATGAAAAATATAAATGAATTTATTCACATGTACCTGATTTTAGAATGATCTATTCTCACATAGATTAACTTCTTTCTCTTGCCAATAATTTCCCCTCAGTTAATTGCCATTACATTCGTTTAACTTTTTTGTAAAAGTTTCTGTGAGGTCTGGGAATGTAGCTCAATGCTAGACCACCAGCACCAGCCTAGCATGCATGAGGCCATGACTTTGATTCCCAGGACTCCAAAAAGAGTTTTCATGAATACTTCACTATCACATCTAACAATTTCATACAAGAATTCAAAAATTAAATATAAAAGAAAACAAAATGAAAGAACAATCAAATTCAAGAAAATACCACTGATATTTGAGCATAGATCTTATTTCTTTGAATATAAACATAACTGTTGGTAGTTTGATTTAAAGATATTTGGATGTACTCTACTTCAATTTAAAGAAAAAAATGCATTCGTCACTCTTCCATTGCTGTGACACAATACCTAACACCTGAAATTTAAAGGAGAGAGGATTTTCACTCACGGTTTTCAGAGGAGTCCACCCATGAGTGGTTGGATTCAGAATACAATGAATGGTAGAATGGCATTGCAGAGCACAGCTCACCCCAGGAGGGCCAGCAAGCAGAGAGAGGAGGACTGGGGAGCAGAATACACTCTTCCTAGTCCCATTCCCACTGATCTGCCTCTTGGGACTAGCCTGCATTTTTAAAAATGAGTTCAGCTATGAACTCTTCAGTGGATGAAGGCTCCAGAACCACATGATCAGGTACAGACACAGCAATGGATCCATTGCTGTAACAAGTTTTCTGTACTAGTCACTGTCCAGGCAGTGGACACAATGACCAATATCTGCCACTGATAGGAAGAAAGGTACATTTTGCTTCTCAGTTTTCAGAGGATTCAGTTAATTGTTGGCTCCAAGGCAGAATAGCATGGTGGAAGTACATGGCAAAGTATCATTACTCACCTCACAGATTGGCATCTAGGAAATGAGAGAGGGAGAAAGGGAGATCAGAAAAAAGAACACACCCTTAAGTCCTTCCAGGTCAAGAATCCAGTGGCCAGAATCACTGGACCCTACACCCACTCTGACAGTACCTTGAGCTACGAACTCATCTGTAAATTAACCCACTGCCAACTACAGCGCAGCCCTGACCTCATGACCTTCCCAAACCCCACCTCTCAGTACACGAGACTTTGAGAGACATTTTACATCTAAACCCAGCTCTTATTCTCCACCGAATTATAGAGTGGTTCATAATTTAAATTATTAAATTATTACTTTCATGGAAAACAATTTACATATTTGTGAAACATTTATAAATCTGTAAGGTTTATTAGCTGTCCTTTGCTCACATTCTCCCTGAAAACTAACAAAAGTAAATCCCACCCTTAATAGCCAAATGTTTTTATTGCTACATGAACACATAATAATATGGGTACAGTGTTAGAGATCAGATCACCATTGCCTCTTGCCTGTGAATCCAGATACTTTCTTGCCTCCAGAAATTAGAAAAAAATGAATGTTTTGACACTAACATTTGAAATATCATCTTCAGAGAAAATATGAGTTTGCTAGAGTCCTGAGAACAATAAAATCCTCACTTTAATGAAGTTTCTAGTAAATAAAATACCCTGAGTGGAAAGACAAATGCGGAAGGAAACTGACAGTGGGCTATTTTAGGGAGAATCACATCCCCTGCACAGACACTGAGATAAATGTGAAGTCAACCTAAAGCCTTCAAGTCATATGAGATTGGCTGATTCAAAAAGAGTTTTTGACTGAAAAACTTTCTCTGAGGACTACAAAAGTGTAGAAGACACTACAATCACAAAAGATAGCACAGGAGGCAAGGGTATTTAATTGTTTTCAGAATCGACTTTTGCCAGTATTATTCATACATATGTATCTATTGATGATCTGAGATTTTATATCAAAAAGTTATGTGATCAATGTATTTTGTTTTTCTAATATAACTACATTTTTATTTTCTTTCTTTTTTAACATTCATGAGTACAAATTGGTACATGTACATAACACATCTTTTTTATCATTACGTTTATTGGTATGTTTAGGTATAAATCATGATAATATTCATAGTTGGGAAATTGTACCTGTACATGACATATATTAGTTCTTTTTTTTCCCATTCCCCTTCTCTTCTTTCCACCCATTTACCCCTCCCTATTTACACAGGCTTTCTTTCCATTTTTTCCTTCTTTTCTCATTTTTTTCTTTCCCTTCTTTCCTTTACCCCCAACTCCCTCTCTAGTTCCCCTTCCCCTTTGAACCTTTTCTATTTACAATATCAATTATACATTTTAGTCCTCATTTATACTTTCAGTTTCTCATAGCAGAGAAATAATTCAGTATTTATATGTGTGTCCTATTTATTTCACTTAAGTGTATGATCTCAAGGTGCATCCATTTAGCCATAAATGTCTCTAGTTTATCATTCTTTATGGCTCAGTTGTACTCCACTTATAAAAACAAAACAGAAAAAAAAAATACTACATCTTCATCCAGGCACCAGTTGATGGGCATTTGAGCTGTTTCCAAGATTTAGCTATTACAAACTGTGCCTCCATAAAGATGGGCATGTGTATATATCAATGTGGTATGATGCTTTTTATTCTTTTGGAAAGATACCAAGAAGGGGACTAGGTGGGTCAAATGGGACCTTTAATCCTAGTTTTTTCGAGGAATCTCCATACTGATTTCCAGAGTGGTGGCACCAGTCTACACTCCCACCAGCAACGGAGAAGGGTATATTTCATCCCTTTCAATTAAAAAAAAAAAAAGACAACATGTAACAAAACATAAAACAAAATGCTACCTCAATAAAACTTCTTCCTTTATTTTAAAGGAAAAATGGAACTTTCTCAATCTCATACTGTCATATTATTCAAAAATTTAAAGGGACATTCAATAATATAGAAAGAAATCTAAGTATAACTAAACAAGAAATCACAGTTATATCCAGGGTAGTAAGAATAAAATATATAAAAACATAAAATATCAGCAAGACTATAATAGCAGACAATTGTGTGCTCAGAAATTTCCCTTGTGTAACAGTTCAACTTTAGATGTCTCCAACACGCATGTTAGCTTGATTCTTCTTGGAATTATAATGATGGATAGAGGCAAATATGAAAATAATCTACTTCTCTTTTATTCAGGGGACTATACAAACAAAACACTTAGCTGTATAATTTAAATATTTCTAGTTATGTGTTTCTTATTTTTATCCTGTTGAAGATTTAAAAATACCTCTTATTGCACAGAATTTAGAAAGATAGTCTGTTGATCACTTCAGGCTTTCTCCAGCAATTCTATTCAAAATCAAGTCCAATGTTAAGTAAAATAATAAGCTGCATGAATGACCCCTTTTCTATTTAGTCCTGTTTTATTCCTTCCTGTTACAGTTTAGTAACCTTGTTTTATATTCTTTCTTTACAGGCAGAAGCAGCTTGATCACTGCCAGCCATCACCAATGGTAATTCTGAATTGGCTAGTACCCGAATTTTCTTTTAGTCCCGGCTTGTTTGCCAGAGCCACCACATTATGATTCCTTGAAACATAATTCACCAGGGGACTAAGTCACTCAAAAGAAATTTGACTAAAATTTTCCCAAATGATTTTCCTGAACATTAAAAGAATTGTGGATTATTTCCAAAGTATCAGAGTCACCTAAGCTGCAGGCGCTCCATGACATCCTTTGCGAGGATTATTAGCTCAGTTTGGTTAGCAGTCAGGTGTGCGTTTTCCATGTCTAACACCCCCGGTTAGCAGAGGAATACTGGGCTCTCCCTGGAGTGTTGGTTTCTCCTCTCTGAAGCCTTAACCTTGTACCTTCTCTGCACCACCTTTTCCTGTGTTCCAGCTGTTCTTCTGTACCTGCACATCTGTATTAACCGGGGATTTCCACGGAAACAGAACCAATAGTCTACATGAGATTAAAAACAAAAAAACCCCCTGCTTTATGTAGTTAGAGAGGAGAGAAGTCCCAATATCTACAGCTGGCAAGCTGAAGACTGAGGAAGGTCAGTGAGGTAAATTCTGGGCAGAAAACAATGTCCCTGGTAGAAGACAATCAGGGTAGAGAATGGATCCCGCTCCCTCATCCTCTCATTCTGCTGAGGCCTGCAGCCATCCAAATGAACCCCAGTCTTTCTTAAAGAAAGCAATCTGATTTACTGGGCCTAAGACTCAAATGTTAACCTAATATACAAACCACTTGAGCAACACCCCCAAAATGTTTCCCCAAATACCTGAGCATATCTTTCTCTTCCTGCCCCCAGTCTCCAATAGACTATGCTAGCACGAAGTAGAGTACAAAATGCTGTTGGGAGAGTGGGTAGTCTTCAAAAGTAGAGAATATTTGAACTATATGAGTTTTTGTTCAAGAACACTTCACTTTTATTTTCATAGAATCAGGGACTTCAGAAATCTAACATGTAACTATGCAAATTTAGGCATCAGCTGCCATTAGAAATAAGCCCACTACTTCTTGAGGAAAGATCTGGTTGGTTTACTTTGGAAGCACTGGAAGTAGTAAACCTCTTAGTGGTTAAGGAATTATTCTGTGGTGTTGTCTACAAAATAAAATATGTAACAAAGCATCCAATAAATTCAGAGCCCCAGCAGGCTTCCATTGCCTGCCAAATAGCTTTCTTTAACAGTCATTCTTTTTTTTTTCCCACAAAATCATAGTCAACTGTTCTTATATATTTTATATATCAAAGTACAGTTTCTTGAAAATTTACTACTAATTCCAAATTATATGTACTTAGCATTTCTTTACATGTGAATTAGTTTCATGCACAATCCTTCAATCCTAGACATGAAGTTTACTACATATAATCAAAGCCAACCATGCAGCTCCCAGTGCTAATTTTTAATTGGATAATACCCTGATATACTCTTAGTCCAGCCTGTTAGCAGAAAGCCACCCAACCCTGAGACATCCTAACAACTTTTGTTCAGGGCTCCTCTGTTGTCAGGTATGCTTGTATAGCATACCTTCTTGAAAGGAGTTAGTGTCTCCCCCTGAGCAAAGAACAGAGTTACTTGGTGTCCAGGACAACATTCAAGCAGATTTGTTTGAGATCTCTGCAAGGAATACCCGTGTTCTTAGGACGCATTGCTTCTTGTGCAATAGCTGCCTGGGTCGCTGTACATCATCTTGTGGTACTTGAGCCCTAAAGACGATCGTGGTGAATACAAAATGCACACCACCTGCTCGATCCTGATCAGTGAAGTTCTCTGTCTCTGAACTGAGCTTCCCGTGTCTTTTTGCCAACATGTATGAGACTGGTACAGTCATCTGCTTGTAACCAAGTTAAACTCTCAGCTCCTTCTAAATTCTTAACATCATTAAGCATTCTGTGTAACAATAATGAAGAGGATGAATTTTTAAAGGGAAATACACCAGGAGGTTTGCAACATGAATATCAGTTTTTCAATTGTGATTACATCTGAAATTTACTTGAGAAGTGGTAATATATTCATTCTTTTATTCATTTAGTTTATACCTTTACACATTTTAGACTTTTTTCTGATTTTTAAGACAACATCACACTCTGTATGAGTAAAAATAAACTGCGGTAAATAAGTTAACCCCAAAATATCAGTAACTCACAAACAAATTTAATGTATCCCTTATTCTCCCCATCTACCCAGAAAGTAGAGTAATGAATGGTACATTATCTCAACACATTTCCCCTAGTGTGGTTGTTCCAGGATAGAGAGGAATATTTGCAGAGTTAGTCCAGATGTGGGAAAGGTCACTTCAATGTCTTTGCCCAGAAATAGTCTCATAGTTTTACCTTACAGCACAAGAGCCAGAACCTTTTGGTGTGTCCACAAAAAACATAGAGTAAACATTGTGTGTGCACCACATTGTATTATAGATTGAATCAGAATAAGATGTTTTGTCTCTAAAATTATGACAATCTTAATGAGGAAGAAATAATATGGAAAAAGAACAAAAAATACATTATAATACATAATAAATTCTATAACACCCATATCCACTGAAAGTGTACAGTCTGGTTCAATGTGTGGTTTGGGACTTCGTCTTATTAGCAGAATCATTTAAGGAGGACACACAAATTGTCCACGAGCAGCAGAAAGTGGCAGGTCCTCAGAACCCAATTAATAAAACATTTCCCTGTTCTAGTACCTCATGCATTGACAAGTTTACCTCACCTTGATATCTTCTATTCCCATGCTCTAATTACAAAGGAGAAACATGTTTCATGCAACACACAATGCATGACAGAAGTTTTCATTTGTACAATATATATGTAGACACTTCACACTTCCCAAATGAATTGTTTTCCAATTGGTTGGTATATTTTTGATCCAGACCAGTTTATTTGTTATTATACCTAGAATATGCACCTCTAAATCTGGAGAATAATTTCCTTTTAGAATTTATGTCAACATCTATCAGTTACAAGCTGAAATTTAGAGCCAAATATAGTATTTTTAAAAGAAAATTGTATTTCAATACTGATATTGCTTAGAATCCTAACCAAAGCTGCCCAGTAAAGATTGAGCATCCCTAATCCAGAATTTCTAAATCTGAAGTGTTACAAAATCTACAAATTTCTGTGCACTCACATGATGCCGCAAGTGGAAAATTATACATCTGACCTCATATGACAGGCTGCAGACAAAATGCAGGCACAGTAAAAATACCACGTACAGTACCTTCTGGCTGTGGATATGAGATGTGTACATGAAACATGAATGAATTTCATGTTTAGATTTGGGTCCCACCCCCAAATATCTTGTTGTGTATATGCAAATATTCCAAAATCCAAAATCAGAATCATTTCTATTCCAACCATTTTTGATAAAGTATGCTCAACCAATACTAAAGGGGATTATCTAGCACTCAGCCCTGAGACTGCTCATTTTTTAGGTCTAAGGAAAGAAAACACTGACAGTAAATTTTCCACATTGCTCAGGTCTCAGTGACACTGGACATCTTCTATTGTTGGTAGTTTTAAGGACAATAATGAGATGCAACCAGAAGTGCAAAAACAAGTCAAAATTTCTGTCATTTAAAAAGCAAGAAATTGATAATTCTTATTATAGTAAGAAATTGATCAGAGGCTAGAATACACATAAAACTACTGTGAAATTATTACCACAAGATTTCACATGACTTCTTTAAGTGTTAAAGTCATTTGAAATATAAGAGCTATTTTTTCTAGTTAAAATATGAAACAGCACCTTTTTTTCCTCAGTTTAAAAGAGATAAGGGACTTTTGTAAAAAACAATCTTGTTTCGAGTTAATTTTGAAATCAACCTCTTTTAGGCAGCCTCTCCTAGTTTCCATGGTGTCCACTGGGGCAAAGTGACATGCCAATTCGAAATTGACTTCTAAAAGGCTAAATAAAGAAATGTTCCAAGTGAAAAATGAGAATTGCTTGGTAAAAGAGAATTGCTAATGACATTGAACAAACAGGTTAATTGATGTTGGGAATTTGAGACATTTTGTGTGTCATTTTCTGATAAAGGTGATAATAGTCCTCATGTTTTTCCTTAACAATATTCACTGCCCTGCCATACGGGAGGAAATTTTCCAATGCGGAATCTCTCCTTCTGTGCACTAAGCTCATTTGCATATCAGACAAATCGGAATGAAGATGGGATTGTACCAGGGAGTAATGTAATGGGAAAACAGAGAGGGGACATTCGCTGCTGTTGGATTTGCTCCTAGTGTCAAAAATAGACTTTTTTTTTTTAATTAAAAACACCCCTAACCCAAAACATCCAAATTGGCAACAAGAATTTTAAAAATGATGTATAGTTTGAGCTCTCCTGTCCTCCCAAGCCGTCGCTCTTCTGATCTGTCCTCTGTCTGCCAACACCGGACTTCCTGTCCCACTGCTCAGCCCTCAGCACAGGGTCACTGGGGCAGATGCAGACTTGTCCCAAACCCTGAGACTCGTCACTAGACTACCAAATCCCACCCACAGTGTTTTTCAAATCCAGCTCTCCTCCTCTCTCTGAATACAAACGAATTCATTGCTTGCGTTATTGCTGTAATATATCTGAAATCAAATATGCCTCTCTTCACACCCGTTAGGACTGTAGTTCTAATGCAAATGTGGCCATGACAGTTGGCTTCCAAAACCTGTTTTTGGATTTATCTTGCATTTAACAAAATAGCAGAAAATCCATAAGGTCTTGATTTACAAGGACTTGCATCATTTGATTTCAGTATGTATTTCTACACTTGTAACTTGATTATTAAACACATTTCCCCTTTCATTGCCAAATTCTTCTGAAATGAAATGTTATTTCCTCAGTGAGATCTTCACTAACCTCCCCTGTTTTACTGTTTCATGTTCCCATATTTAACATACCATGAGTAGAAATTAATAATTTGGAATTTCATTTTCTATATTTTAAATAAATATCATTTTTCCCACTAGGTTATAATGCATATGTGCAGGCAGGACAATTTTTATTTTTTTGGTACTGGGGATCGAACTTGGGATCTTGAGCTGGCTAGGCAGGTAGTAGAACCACTGAGCTAAATGCCCAGTCCCTGACAGGACAATATTTAATTCAATAAACATCTTATATCTGGAACATATACTTGAAAAAAGTAAAATATTGATTGATTGATAAATGAACAACAATTAAATTTGATTTGCTTGATTTGATCTTTGAGTTTTACAATTGCACCAGAGTTAAAAAAAGGCCATTAATGCAATCTGTGACTGTATAACCTATATTTTCTCTTTAAGTGCAATATTTCTTTTATTCTGATTTTCAAAATCAAAACTTCATGGTCAGTTATTCAAAGAGCTTTCTACACTTGTCTTATCAGAAATGGTTGACTTATTTTTTAATGTTTTAAAATGAGTAATACATTTACATGGATTTATCTAACACAATGAAATGTCTCTCTCTGCTGCCTTTCCTCCTACTCACTTTTCCTCTCAGATGGTCTTCATTTTATTGGTTTCTGGTAACTGTAGTACAACCATTCTCAATGTTTGCATGAAAATATTTGTACAATGCCTCCCCATACCCCTTCTGAAATGTCAGAACATCTATCTTTATTCTGCGTCTTGATAAGGTACACTAGTGGCAGTTCTAAACAAAACAAGGTGGGTCTCCTTGTATATTGTAAAATCTAAGGTGTGAGAGATTATTACTTTATGGATCTGTTATTGACCTGTTCTCTGATTTTAAAACATGGCCCCCTGGTTGCTATAAATAAAATCACTATGATAAGTAATTATAATTTCCCCCTGGGAAAATGGTAGGAAAGGAAAATAAAAGAAATGAGTTGCTATATATAATAATTCAGAACAGGCTGATGGCTGTTATAGCCAAGGAAGGAAAATGGAGAAATGAAAAAAGCTGAGCACTTACACATATGTCTGCATGTGTACATGTGTGTCTGCATATGTTGAGATAGAATACACTGCACCTAGATATGGTCCTTGTGCAGGTGAACATTCAAATAAAAAATAATAATATCTTCTTTAATAAAAAATGAACTGTGGAATCTGTTTTGAGAAGAAGCCTAAACATTTCATGTGACTTAGTTTTAAATCAGCTACTTACATTGATATTATTACAAATATACAAATGACTCATGTGGAGCCTCGCCATCAGTTTCGCTTTGGCTTGAGAACAGTTCAGGTAAGCAGTGTTTGGTGTGGGGCCTGAGATTGTGCAGTGATGTAACTAGATTGAACAATTCATCTCTTAGAGATGGCAGAACTGAAATGGCTTGAAGTCATTTATGCTGACATCATTGAGATAGAAAAGATCATTGGATTTCTATTGTGGAAAATGTGCTGTACACAGAAGTAGCTTTCAAAGCACTTCCATAAAGAGAAGTTGCTCAGTTAAATGCAGGCAGCATCTATTCTTGTCAAAGTAACTGTACAAAATTAAGGTTCTGATCTACAAAATCAGTCTGCATCCAGACTGATTTGAGCCAGCTAGGCCTGCCATAGACAGTGGCTACTTGCTGATTTGAAAGACAGGAATAAAAGATTACAGTTCAGAGTCTTTGTCTTCACTGTGACTTGCATTCTCAGTTGAGGCATCTTTCAGAGGAATTCATAGTTTACAGTGACATAACATGGATAGACCGTAATCAGATTTCTAAAAGAAAGTGAATTTCTTTCGGAAATTCTGGTTCATGCCCAAGATAAGGCAGCCTTTCCAACTCAGATTCTGAGACCCCTGGAGATGTAACTTTTTTTTTGGTACCGGAGATCGAACTCGGGTCCTTGCGCTTGCAGAGCAGGTGGCAAAACCAGAGCTAAATCCCCGGCCCAACTGTAGATGTAACTTTTAAAGTTCCAACCTCACACTCATGACCATGGTGTTTCTCTACTCTATTAGAAGTTACAATTTTGTTACCTGTTCTTGTTTCTACTTTGGTATTTTTCTACATATTAATCAGATTTTACCTTCTCAGAGATACTACAACGGATTATCACCTTAAACAAAAGTATGAGTAGAAAAATAATTGAGATATTTTCTACTTAGATTAGGAGTCACTGTATGGTACTTGAAGTACAGCTAATGTTCTCACGAAGAATCTGGAAGATCTAATTCCATTTCTAGTGCTTATCTGGTGACTTACAGCAACAAATTTACTTTTGATATTATTATGTAAGTTAGAAATTACCATACAATATTAATTATCATTATCACTTGGGGTTATCTCATGAAAAATCCTTAATCAGTGACCATTAAAAATCTGATAATTTTAAATTTATTATTTCTTACTAGTTTAGATACTCTCCAGAACCCCAGGCCCATATATCACATATTCAATTTGAGGATATAAAATTTCTTCCTAAATCTGACCCTGCCTTTGTCAGCTACATCCTACTGAGTGCCTAAAGCAGAGTGATTCCCTTCTCTTTTCATTTTCACATAGCACCAACATCCAAAACAACTGCTAATGCTCACAGTAGGATCCTACCTCTGCAGCAGCACTCGTGTTCATCAATCTGCCTCCATTCCCAGTCTCTTATTTTATTTCAGTGCACTTCCATTTTCATCCAGATTACTCCCAAAGTTTTCTACTCAGTCTTCTTCTGTACACATCTCTTCAAAACATTTTCTCAAATTGAGAATGAGTTTTATCCAATACCAACTTGTCATTCTCTAACAATAATAATAATAATAATTTTAATAATTTTTCTCCCCTTAGTCTGTACCATCAAGGCAGAATTTCTAAAAAAGGATTTCCATGGAAGTTGTTTACTTGGGAAGTGATCCCAAGACACTAATATGGGATACTAGGGAACAAAGCCAATGAAGGCACGAAAACTATAAAGACATGTTAACAAATCTTACGACATGCCATGTAACTCACGATTTACTCCTCCAGGGAAACCCAAAACAAAATGGAGAAAAGGCCTTGGAGTTTCCCCAACTCAACAGCAGAAAACTTCTTGTTTTCAGTTCTGTAACTGTGCAATCACCAACCAAAATTTAGAGGTTTAAAGCAATTTTGTTTTTTTACATGATTCTATGAATGAATGAGCCTCAGCAGGATTGCTCTTATTATTCATTTTTCTGTTCTCATTTATGTCTTTAGGACTCTGTTGGTTAAAGAAAGTTACAAAGACAAGAGACAAAGATAAGAACCATAAGGGTGAGTACCAGGAGTTCTGTGTCCTTGGTGTTGGTGAGGAGGGGACTTTAGTGCAATAGATCAGACAGTCTTGGTCACAGATTAGATTATCTGCTAAGTAATTCTTTATCCAACACTACTAATGATTATTTCTGAGGACAAAATCTTCACGCACACTGTTTTGCCTACAGCACAGGACAGTTTTATACTCATGTGAGACAGAGAGAGAGAGAGAGAGGGAGAGAAGCAGGTTAAAAAGTCACAGATTTTTACAATATAACTTTTTTAGCATGTTTGAGAAATTACTGCATGAATATAGTCAAGCTACTGATAATACGTAAGAAAAATAAAAAGAATTGTTAACATGCCTCACAAAAATCATTTGTGATATTTTTACCTTTCTATTTTTTCTCAAAATATTGACATATAAACTGGTTCTGTTTGTTATTTTAGTTTTATATTCATAAATGTTATAAATGCATAACAATTTCAACCTGGCTTATAATGGAAAACATTAACACCCTTCCTGAGTCCTCTTTGGTTAGATAGAAATTCATATTATGCAATTATTTTCAAACCATTTTTCTACATAACAATATTTTTCATTACATTTAAAAAAATAATAATCTTTCAGTATTCCTGATATTGGTTCAGGGACCCTGCATGAACATCACCATTTATAGATGTTCCAAGTCCTTCACAAAAACATCATAGTATTTGCATATAATCTATGTATGCCCTCCCATATACTCATCTGTAGATGGCTTGTAATACATGATACAATGTAGCACACATATAAACTATTATACTCCAATATTCAGGAGATAAGACACATAAAAATATCTGTACAAGTTCAGCACAGGTACAACCTTTAAAAAATACTTTTCACTTGTGGTTCATTGAACGCAGGGATGTGAAATACACAGGTATGGAGGCTGGCAGTAATTATGCTGTCATTGGGTTTGAAGAGCTGGATGTCATTCATTACTTTTTGTTATAAAAGGGGAGATCCCTCTCTCATAACTTTACTTGCCTACCTTCCTCTATCTAATTTTTTGAGTGAAAAGTGACTCAGTACTTACATTGTTATGGTTGTGCAAATTACATTAGCAGTCGTGTAAATTCTGGTTACATTTTCTTTTTAAATAACCTCTTGTGTTTTTTCCAGAAATGATTTGCTCATTTGATTATGTTGTCAGCATATGTATGAACTAATGTTTCTCTTTGAAATACATTCCAACCTATCTATTAATTTTTCAAGTTTATCTTCTTGAGAATGTCTTTTACATAGCTTTTCATTTCCTGCCCCCTTCCTGCCCATGTAATCTCTAGCGTGTGGCACAGACCTTATACTCAGAATTTTCTTCACCACATGTTGAAGATTTTTATCTTCTGAGTTGTATCTACTATTTAGTGGATGAAGTTCTTCCTGTTATTTACATTTCTTCTTGTATGTGTGTGTGTGTGTTTGTATTTCACAATTTTCCAACCACTATTCATTCTCACACTGTATGATGACAGATATGATGTTGTTCATGAACACTTCTCTGGGTTCTCACCTCCATGACAGAGTTAGGATCATTCTACCTGATGTCTTCAAGACCCGTCTGCCACCTGACTACTTCCCTGCCAGCCCTGCTGACTCCTAGCCCTGAGTGCATCCACAGTGTCCACCATGAAACGGGCCTTAAGAAGAAGCATGTGGTAATTACGGAGTGATTATGTACTATGACACCAGCGTTGACCCTTAGCAGTCTTCTCCATACTGCTCTTGATTCTCTTTATTAAAAACAAACCTATTCACTTCTGAAATATGAAATAAAATCAAACCATTTGCTCTTTCATTCTATTCCCTCATGGACTTTCACCATTTTACCTCAACTATTCAAATGACACAAGCATGCACTAGGTGGTTACTAGTGAATATCTACATGAAATAAATAAAAAAAGGAATTGCATTTTGAGAGCTAAATTTTAGCAAGGGCAATCAGACAAATGCATAGGGTCAATGTCATTTATTTATGGATAAAATTTTTATTCATTCAAAAGAAAAGTATCTCAGAATTACTCTATGGACAGCATCATTCTAAGTATATGCAAAATGTCTACCTTCATCAACTTATGTGCAGTTGAGGGAAACAGAAACGAAACAAATAGCTCACGGTGGTAAGTCCCACAGACAAAGCTATGAAAGTTAAAGGCACCGGATTTGAAGAGAATGTGGCTTCAAACTTTATATTTTATTCTTTCAATTATTTATATGTTTAGCTTGTCATATTAGAGAGACCAAGAAATATTTAACCATGTCTAATTTATTTCACTTAGCATTATTACTTCAAGATCTATCCATTTTCCTACAAATCATGCAAATCCATCCTTTTTCATAGCTGAGTAGTGCTCCTATCTACTTTCTATCTCTCTCTCTCTCTCTCTATATATATAATATATATATACACATATAATACATATATACATCATTTTTTTATTAATGAGCCCACAGGCTGCTTCCATAAGTTATCTGTTGTGAATTGTGCTGCAATAAACATGGATATGCATGTATCACTATACTATCACTGTTTTGGGAAGATACCTGGAAGAGGTATAGTTGAATCAAACGGAGTTTCTGTTTTTAGTTTTTGGTACAAACTCCATACTGATTTCCATACTTGGTGCACTTATTTACATTCTGATCTACAATGTAGAATAGCTCCTTTTACCCACAATCTCACCAGAGTCTGTTGTTTTTAGGGTACTCGTGTTCTTTTGATTTGCCTTTCTCTGATGGCCAAAGTTGATAAACATGTTTTCATGTACTCAGTAGCCACTTGTACTTCTTCTTTTGTGAAGTGTCTGTTCATTTCAATTGCCCATTTTTTTACTTCTTCCTTTCTTTTTGGGGAGGGGTCTATATTCTTTATATTAGTCTTCTCTCTGAGGAATAGTAGACAACATTTTCCCAATATTGTCTCTGCACTCTGTTTGTTCTTTTGCTGTGCAGAATGTTAATTTGATATAATCTCTTTTATTGAATGTTGGTATTATATCATATGCAATTTGGGTTCTATTCAGGGTGTCCTTGCCTATGCATATGTTTTCAAGAGTTTTACCAATTTTTCCCACCAGATTCAATTTTTTCTTTTCTATATGTAGGTTTTCATCCATTTTGATTTGATTTTAGTCCAGTGTGAGAGATATGGATCTAGATTCATTCTTCTGCATGTGGATAACCAGTTTTCTCATGATCATTTGTTAAAGAGGCTGTCTTCTCTCCAGCATATGCTGTTACCCACTTGTCAAAATCTGATGGCCAAAGGTGCTTGGGCTGCATCTGCATTCTCCATTTTATTCCATTGCTTATCCTGTCTGTTTTTGTGATAGTACTATGTTGTTATCATCACTGTAGCTTAGTAACATAAATGGAAATTTGTGATCCTGATCTCTCCTGCTTTGCCCTTGTTTTTCATATTTGATTTGGTTATTGTGGGTCTCTTCTGGTTCCATATGCATTTTAGAATTATTTTCTATTTCTGTGTGAAATGCTATTAGTTTGATTGGAATTGCATTAAATCTATGTATTGTCTTAGGTAATATGGCCATCTGGACAGTATTGGATCTACCTAGCCAAGAAAAGGGATGACTTTCTCTTTCTTAAAATACTTTTCAATCTCTTTTTGTTCCAGGGACTAGAGTACTTGTTATAGAAGCCTTGTATTTCCTCAGTTATTATAAATATCAGGTAGGCATTTAATTTTTTTGAAACTATTCTCAACAGGATTGTTTTCTTGATTTTATTCCTTTTTTTCCCCCATTAACTTTATTGGTACATTTTAGGTATACAATACAGTTACATTCATCATTGGGATCTTGTACCATTACATGAGTCTCTTGGTTCTTATTTTTTTCCCCTTCCC
>NW_004624753.1:23880736-23930791 GCF_000247695.1 Heterocephalus glaber | reverse complement strand
TGGTGGGTTTTCAGTCATTTTTTGCAAACTTGATATTATTAGAAATAACATCTAGAGCTTGGTATAACCTTCATTTTTCATTTTAA
This sequence comes from Heterocephalus glaber, assembly GCF_000247695.1. The sequence goes on along the minus strand of NW_004624753.1, from coordinate 23,930,705 downwards.
TTTTAATTTTAAAATTATCAGAATGAGGCAGCTCAAACTGATACAATCCTTGGAATTTTAATTATAGAAATTACAATATCTTCACGCCAGCAAACAGAAAGTAAGAAAATTGCTCACTTTAACAGAGATCCTAATCTTAACATTAAACATTTTAGTAACCTGTACCAAAAAAAATAGTTTATTCCTTTGACTTAGTTTAGAAAGTAAATTTCAAGAAAACAAGAAACATCTTAACTACTGGTAGTGTCACATTGGTCATACCTGAATATTAAAGCTATCAAGCCTATTAGTGATGGTATTTTAAATATGTGAAACTATATATAAAGATATGGAAGAATGTATTATTTGAAATGTCAATAGGACATTTTCATAACTTAACATCAACTTACATTTTTCCCCTACCTTTGTGTCATAGGTTATTAGGAAAAGAGTATATATAGCTTTGTATACAGTTCACACTTTAATACATGGTAATATCCTCCAGTTAATTAATATTTGCATTTTTCATTTCTATTATACCCTATCCCATAACAATGTTATTTGTCATTTATGAGCAAAAATGACCAAATCCAGTTGTACCACAATTATAAGAGACAAACAGAGGGAGTTCAGAAGTTGGAGTAACTAGTAGACCTTTTAAGTCAGATGTTTGTTCATAATGACAGTAAAGAATACGATTTTTCACAAAGCTTCCATTAGGTGACAAACCTGAAGTATATTCTGTGTAGTTTAAAATGACTTCGAAAATTTAAAATATAGTGGCTATTTTCCTGAAATTATTTTTTACATAAAATACATAAATATTTGTTTTGTTAGTAGTTAGAAATATAAACTCTTCATTCAGACCTCATAAATTAGAATGTGGAATTCCATGCTTAAGAGTCGTGTAATCTTTCAGGATTTTTTTAGACTCTTTGTGCCTTAGTTTTGCTGTATGTATAATATAATAACAGTATCTCTCTTTTTTCTCATTAAGTAGATTAAGTTAGTACTGGTAAATATGAATTGACACAAAGTCCATGCTACATGTGTTTGTTTTAAAAATGTGGGTGATTTTGGAAAGGAGATGATGTATAGTATAAGGATAATGGACTGTGTAACGAATAGGAAAGGGAATGGTTAAAATTACCTGTGACTCTTTCTGTTACACCAAATATAAATTTACATATGAAGAATGATATCACATTCATATTTTTTCTACCACTGTATGTCTGGTATAAGTAACATGAAAGTGATAAATTTAATGGTCTGATTATTCAAACCTCAACAAATGTACTCATGAATAGGTGATTATTAGACATTGCCAATTGTCTACATTTCAAAACATAATACTATCCTGTGCTTTAGTGTGACATTATTATACATATATCATTCAATGTCCCCCAAGTAACACAGCCATGTGGTGAGAACCTGCAGATGTTGCTGACTACACCAATGAATAAAATCTGGGAGAAGTGGTTTACTGGTCAATCTAGACTAAAATCTTTCTCTTTTTTCATTATAGATCCCTAATACTTTCATTTCCATGTATTTAAAAAAAATATATATGGGTTACTACTTTCCAAGTTATGTCATGAAAATCAGAGAGAAAAAAAGGTGGATGGACAGAATTTTATTACTACAAACACATTTATGTTACCTAACTTCAAAATTATAAATCAAAACAGAAATACTTATCCATATTTACAGATTAAGCAAATGGAATAAGTGAATTTGTTCTGAAGCCAGAAGAGTCTCTGATTGCACAGATTCAGTGACTTTCAACTGGGCGACCAGGGAGGAATTGCCAGGTGGAAAACCAGAGAAGTAGTATCTTTCCAAGAGGCATTTTCTGATCCTCACAACAATGGCTTAGTGGGTGTGTTCAGAGACTTCTACAGGAAACAAGGCAACTTGAAACTCCAATTATTGTTCCAATCTAAGTCCCAGTAATACCTGCAGACTGATGTGTTTTTCCTAACATTTAAAGTGATATGAATAAATTTGGAAATTTGCAGAAAGCATTCTATCACACGTTTGTTTACAATGTTCTCAAAATCTTACTTCAATATTCACTAATACTTTTTTCTTGTGTATTTGGCAGCTCAAATAACTGGGAATACCTTCCTCCCTGAAAACCAGTCAAAAATAGAAATGCCAAAAGAATTTTCATGCTACAAAGTTTTCCATTAGAAAATTACAGGATACTATAAAAGCTATTAGAGCCATTTTTATTGAAATCATCTCTCTGAGCATGACAAATCAAGATATTAGACTCTGAGTAACAGAAATTTTGAAAAATATATATCATAGTGCTCAAACAAGTTCAGGACCTATCTTTCCAATAGTGAAAAGTACAGCTGGGCAGTCTGACCCAAGGTGGCCACTCAGCGACATAACTGATCTCTCCCTTGCTTCCACACATATGCTCTTTCATCTATCAGCCTCCATCCTCAAGGGGGCTTGGGACTCATAACAGCAATGAAGACTTACACCCCTCCATTTCCTACCCAGGCAGTAAGACAAGAGCACCACAAAATGGCACATGCCAGTTACCCCTCCCTGTGTCACCTCCTTTTGAGATTCCAGGTGTCATGAGGAAAAATCATTAAAGCAAACTGGCTGGACATACTTGCAAGGCCAGTTTGTACAGAGAGGGAGAGAGTGTGTTTTCTTTGGCAAGTGCATCACATTCCATACAAAATCAGCTTCCTGTTGATGAGGAAGATGAGATTGCATGAATTAGAGACAGTAATTTAAAACAATAATCCACTCATTCAGAATGAATGAAAACAGATACTTTCTGCAACAAGAATTAAAAATGATAATTCATCCTTTCATTGGAAATGATAAGAAGTACAAAGTTTGGGGGATCAGTTATGGAAGATTGGATCACTCGGTCTGGGTGCAGATCCCTGACTCTGGGGAAGAGAGAAACCTGGAGCTGATGGAGATGGACAGCTCAGCCAGCATGATGCTTTCCTCTCTTAGATTCAGGACATTTCAACAGAGGAAACACCAGCTATATGAAATGTCATGTCTGTACTGCTGATTCTGAGCAAGTTAACTGGAATGATATGAATCTGTTCCTAGAATCTGATTTGCTATATAATTTACAGTCATAATTTTCCCTCTCTCTCTCTCTCTCTCTCTCTTCTTTTTCTTTTTTCCATAATAGAATTAAACCCAAGATCTTCACACTGAGCTACTTCCCTGGTTTTTGTTTTTATTTATTTTTGAGATGGTATTATGCTGACTTGCTAAGCTGCCCAAGCTAAGCTCTGACTTTCAACTCCCCTGCCCAGCCTTCCAGTATGCTGTGACTAGAGGAGCAAGCCATCATGATCTGCCACAATCCTATTCCTAACTTGTTTTTTCTTCCAGTAGAAATTACTTAACTTGTAAAATGTGATTTTTACATTTAAAAGCTACAAACAAATTTTAATTAATCTTTCATTATTTTTAATGAAAAAATATATTAACACATTTTCTGAAAAATTGTTTACCATCCATCCATATGTAATAATGTTTTCCAATTTTAGACATCTAAGTAACAAAGCTAAAATCTAGACTCATTTGTGTCTCCAAAATCTCTAAGTTTTTAACTAATATAGTCTTGCTGAATTCTTCCTAGGAATTTGCTGATCTGCCACATTGATGGCTATAAGGTGACTAGTTAATGAGAGGAGATAGAGTTGAAGCAATGGCATTCACTACAAATACTAAGGTATATTTAAGAAAAGGAGTTATTGAAAAAGAGAAAATATGACCATCATTTATGAAAAAGTGATAATTACTTTGGCTCATCCCAAAGAACAGAATTAGGTCTGTCTGGTAGGCTCCATAAACAAACCTAAATAAACCTGGACTCTTAGAATCCACACAGGTACCAAGGGGCAATATGAGTCTTTCAGATCAGGATTTGAATAAATAACTGTCTTTATAAATTGAAATTTAATTGATTCTCTACAGTAAGAATTCAGATAAAGAGCTAATATTGGGGTAGCTTCTCAAATTTTCATTAATCGTGTCATTATATAATTTCAGTAAACTGTTTGGGTTCTAGCCAAAGCAGTAAGTATGTTAAAGAACAGTATATTCAAAACATGACTGCTATTCCACTGTCGTCAGACCCATGTGGATGTTTGAAGCAGAAGTTGATTGTTGAGCCCTAACACTTAGCTATGAAAGAATAAACTCCAGAAATGGTCATCATTGATCTGAAATATTTATGAGTCTGTAAGTTCATTCTGAATGCACTAAGATTGGGAAGCATTCATATTGAGGACAAATATGCTTCTATTACTTGTTCATTGCTTTTAAATGGTGGACAGTTGTGGCAGTTAAGGCTCTCTCTCATTCTTCCATGAAAAATGGCTACATCATCAATGACCAAGGCTCCCCTGACACTAAGCCCTGGTTAAGTCTTAGAAGCCTTCTCCACACTACTTGTTCATTGTTCAGTGTCTACTGAAATACAAATTGAAGCCCACATGTCAGGTCAATGATGATAGTTTTTAAAAAGTGTTAATATAATTTCATTACATAAGATTTCTACTGTGTACATGCATTATCTTGGTCATGAGTATAAGTATGAATGTCCTTATCATCTCCAAACTGAAAGAAATGAACAAAGATCTAATTTGTGTTTCATTTCTTTGGAATAAAGAAACATTGCATGGAAGCCTAATTGTTAAATCTTAACTAACTGAAATAGATGCAGGGAGCTGTCACTTAAGTTCTCTTTACTGTAAATTAGGAACAAGCCCCTGAGTCTGTGAAAAGTAGACATTGTTAAATACTGGAGTTACAGTGTTGCAGTTCATGACTGTGGCACAGTGCAAAGGATGAGTGATTACTTGGAGTCGATGTCCATTTCAAATTCCAAGAAGGCTCAGAGGGACTGCCACTAACTGGATCCTTCAGAGTGAGAGAGTCTCAGAAGGACAACCCCTAGCCAGAGCTTCTGTGGCTTTTCAATGATAGAACAAGAAGCAAGGATAAACGACAAAGGACATCTGTGAAAAAAAAGTCATGTTGGCCATATTCTCTTGACATTAACTACATTTAAATTTAAATAATATATTAAAATATATTTTATTAAAACTCTAAAATGTATATGTACATTAATAAATTACTAATAATACTTTTTAAGAAGTGCAATTCTTTGAAATTATGCAAAAATAAATTATACCAAAAATGACATATCAAAAATAAAATTTGTCAGGCCAGGGATTTAGCTCAGTGCTTCTGCCGCCTGCCTCACAAGTCCAAGGTCCAGAGTTTGATCCTCGGTACACAAAAAAATTTGTCCACACATATTATGAGTACAAGTGTGCACCTGCTTTTGTATTTATGTGAATTCCCTTAAAAATGAAAAGAAGTCTCTCAAAATGTTTTCTCAATCAAGTAATATCCATCTATAAAAATTATCTGGATGCAGTTTATTTTATTTTATTCTATCTGGTTGCAGTTTATTTTATTTTATTTTATCTGGATGCAGTCATTTTTTTCCACCAAAACAGTATAGGAAGACTTTCCACAGCTAAAATATTACAATTATCAGTAGTTTTGAAGTTGTCAAGTAGTAATTATGCACTGTGTGAAATAAATTAATGTAGAACTATGGAAAACACATACAAGGCCCCTCTGGCTAGGAATAAACTTTTCCCCCCTCCTACCTCTTCTCTGTCAGAAATGTTACCAAGTGTGTTACTAGTGGGTTGCTCAGTCAAAGGCTTGTGGGGCCAATGACTATCTAGATTCATTTGGTCACCCAACAATAATAATATGACAGAAGCCTATAAAAAGGGAAAAAGGAGTTTATTCACAATTTGGGCAAATGGGGAGGTTAGCGAGTCCTTCCTCCTCAAGCTCTGCAGAAGCACTGCAATTTCTAGAGGAGGCAGAAAAGAGCAGGAATTCTGCATAGGTAGAGTTAGCCAGGCTTTGGCACCAAAAGACTCAGAAAATGCTGAATCTTCACTACTCCGGGGTTGGGGAGGCATGTGGACGATTTCCTCGCTCAGTATGAAGAAACTTACCATTTAAAGAAATCCTAATGTTTAAAGACCCATTTTAACCTCTGAGTTTTGAGGGAAAATCACCCCTGACATAATTAATCAGTACTGCACTTCAAACCCCATTGCTGAACAATGTGAGAGAACATTAGTCCTTAGATATCACTCAACTCTACCTGCTTCCTTCTCCTACAGAATCTCCTCCACTGTTAATCCTAATAATCTCATGGTAGGTAACATCAAAACAATTTTTGAAAAGTTAGCATGGTTTCCCTCCAATCTTAGAAGAGCAAAAAACAAAACCAGTGTTTCCTCTCATAATATTTTTCAATACAAAATTTTCAGTCAGTCTGTTTCTCACTTTTCGTCATCTTCCACACCCAGGCCACCATCATTTCTGTTTCTTCTCTCTCAGAGGCAGATCTCATGCCCTTGATTTTCTACAATTCCAACCCAAACCTCTCAGCCCAGTGAACCATTATCTCTTGAGTGAATTTTGAAGAAAATCTGAAATTTTTCTCCTCAATTTATTTCAATCTGTATTTCTTTTCTATTCTACAGCCATTCATTGGCATCCCATTTTGCTTAGGAAATACAAATCTAAACCCATTTTTGCTTACGTGGTGACCCTGCATGTATACTGTGCTCTGTCTATTCATGTTCATAACAGGCTACATTCAAGTTACGAAGTTTGTTCTCCCTCTTCATGGACTCACAGGCTTGGCTCTTTGAAGAATGCTCCTTGTATTCACTTTCTTCTCTTCCTGAAAACTGTCTTCCTGTTCTTCTCAGGCCAATTTCCAATCCTTGTCTGGCTCTCTGTTTACCTGTCATCTTCTCCCAGAGCTGTTCCTGACCATCTTTTTTATAGTTGATCCATCCACTGCCCAACTTATCCACTTGCTCCATGTTCCCATCGCTTTATAGCATTAGTTTTGGTTAATCAATACCCTAGTTTGTTAAATAATTATTTTTCATCTGTCTCTCAATAGAGAATGTAAATTTACTGAAAGCAGGGATTCTTTTTATCTTGTTTGTGTATGTTTTTCTAATGTTATCACTTTGCTTAACACATAGGATGATTTCAACAAATATGTTTTGAATTTATGGTGGAAAAAACTGCTGCTATTATTTTGCTGTATTAATTCCTGATTTTTTGTATATATATGCATGTATGATAAATGTGTGTGCATACTCATACAATTATTAAGGCATATGTATATTTGAGAATATATGGCATATATGGTATGAGTACATGGTATATGTGAACATATATGGCATCATGATCAGAAAAAATAATTTTCTTTTTGTTTTTCTTTCTGTTTCTCTTTGTTTTTGTTTCTGCTGTTTTCTAACAGCACAATCAACATGCAGATGACATTGCAGATTCGTTTCCCTGAAAGAAACCCAAAAAATGGCAAGTGGTAGAACTTCATGTTAGTGTTGGGGTTGCTCTGTAGGCAACAGAGGAAAGAGTGTGCATTCCCTCCATGTGCTCATCTCCCCCACTCCTTCTTGAGTGACTTTATTTCCTTTCTGTGTGACTTTTACTTAATGATCACATAAATTAATCTCTATGGGTAAAGAAAACCCTTTTTGTAAACTGCAGATGTCTCCAGGCTTATGGATGACACCTTTCTGAAGTGTAAACACCTCCTAGCACAGCACATATGCCTATACCAGGAGGTACCATTTTGGTCTTGGTGAGTAAAAGATGTTTCATTTGATGGGAGCAATTGGACTCACTATTAGGAAAACAAATGGCTATTTGTCCAGTCCTCAGCATATGTCAAACACAATATATTTTTATGGAAATCGAAGGAAAACTCTTAACTTTATAATTATTTTTTTCTGAAGTTCAGGAGGCTAAAGTTTACAGAGTAGCACTAAGACATTTATAACATTGTATTGTTGCATTTATTTTTTATTAGTCTTACCTCTGGATGGAATCAGATTCTTCAAGGATCCCTGACAATTTTTATTGACTAATAGAGGTTAGAAATCAAGATTGGGCATTTGGTATGCTCCTTACTACTGAGGTGTCATTCCTACTACAACCTTCACAAAACCAACCTAAGAGCTATGGACATATATTCTAACTCATTCATACACATTCATCTGTATTTCTGCATCTGTGTACTGTAAGGTTACCTCTCACATTCCTCAGTTGCTTATTTCCAATTTCATCCTCTAATAGTGAGGAATCTGAAATAAACTATTTTGATAACACTGATATTATGCTAGGTTTAATGAATTTCACCATAGCTATAGTACATTCATAATTCCAAGATTAAAAATTCAAAAAAGTTGGCATGAACTTATATTTTCCAGTTATCCCAATTCAAAACTAATTACTCAATGTATTCATGATTATTAATTGCATTAAAATCATTAGTAATTACTTTTTGATTGACACACATAAGACAGAGTTTATATCTGTATCTATACCTGGATTTATATCTATGACTGTTTCATCTATATCATGTATATCTACATCTAGATAGACCACATAGTGGTAGGTGGAATAATAGCCTCACAAAAATGTAAACTTTCTAATCTTCAGATCCTGTTAATATATTGTCCAACATGGCAAGAGGGACTTTGTCATATGAATAGAGTTAGTGAAATATATATTCATGTAAATATAGATATTGTCTTAGTTATTTTTCTCAATGCTGAGACAAAGTATCCAACACCCACATATTAAAGGAGGAAAGATTTATTTCACCTCACAGTTCAGAGAGATTTCAGTGCACTGACCACTGTTACAAAGTAAGGTGGCACGGTAGAGAGGCATCACAGAGGAGAAATAGTTCATGGTGTGGCAGGGATCAAAAGGCAGCAAAGCAGCAGCAATAGCAGCAGCAAATGGCTGACCTGTTTTTCTCTTTTATCCCATCCAGGCTACTTGCCTTTTGGGTGGTACAACCCAGAACTATGCTAGTTCTAATCATTGGACTAATTTAGTACCACATACCCTTAACTCCAGAATCACATGCTCTAGATCCAGCCAGCTTCAAAAAACCCCACCTATAAGAGCATTAGAGGGACCTCTAGTTAAAATCCACAACAGATGTATAATTTTTTCTATTTTCTGTTATATAATCATGCGAATAAAATATAAATATAATGCTAAGCATTACACATAATTATATGAATAAAATATACAAATACATAAAGTATAATTAAAATGTTTGTATTATATAAGAACATTTTATATTTTTTTCTAAGATTCATAGTTTGTATTATGCATATTTTATGTGTAAAATTCAGTCATGTCATCATGAACATTGAGGTTTGGAGAACAACTGAATTTTTAAAGTAATGCAATTAATGTGCTAAAAAACACTATTTTCTGTTAGAAAATTAATGTTCATTAATAATATTGTACAGAAAATTAGAAATGTTGTAGATTTTATTTGTTTCTGTACTTGATTGTGTCACATCTGCTAATTTGGATAACTCCATGAGAGTTAATAGAGCATGGCTTTCAAGTAGAAACTATTCCAGGAAAATAATGTGCCTTTCACAGAATCAGCATTTTGGAAGAAGGACCCGGAAAGCCTTAGGTCAGCAACACTGCCTTGGGAGCTCTAGATGTACCAGGTCCTGTGTGAGCCTGACAAACTTCTGTTAGTTGAGCCATCCCAAGGGGATTGTTGAATTTATGGTGCCTTTTTTTTTTTTTTCTATTTGTGCTCCCCTCCATTTCCATGCCTGGGAATTAGAAAATAAGTTCTAGGAAATCTCTGATAGATTTACAATAATTTTTTCAGCAGCAATTGGAGAACTTGTTTGTATATTTTATATACTTAAGTAGACAGTACTAACTGGCACACTTTCTCCCCCATTCTTACAGAATTCTTACATTCTTAGACATCCCCTGCTCAGAAATCCAAAAGTGAACCTTGATTGTTTTGTATCACATTACTGCCACCACACAGGACACTGTGGTGGTTGGTCACAAAAGAGTTTGTGACCCAGGTTTGGTCCATTGTGAGCTGAGCCACATTTTTTTGAAGTATTCTGCTTTGTTCTGCTTTAAATGATATTGTTACACAATTTCTTAAAATTCCAAATGGATGAAATTTATATTCTATATTTATCTGTCATTAACAATTACTTATACAAGATATGAAATAAAATATCTGTGACATTATTTTAGTATCAGAAAATTGTAGAGTCTATACTGGCCAGTATTCTAGATTCCACAAGAAACTAAGTGCTGTAAAATATTCTGTTTACAAATAGATGCATGTATTTGTGTGAGGTAAATATGTATTGTTGTAAAACATGACTTATGATAGAAAAACAACACTGGAACCAAAGGTCTTAGTTATTTTTCTCATTTCTGAGACCTAAATACTCAGCACCCAAAATTAAAGGAGTAAAGGTTTATTTGGCTCACAGTCTGTAGAGGTTTCAGTGCATAGTCAGCTGGCTCCACAGCAGGGTGGCATGGCAGAGGGGCATCACAGAGGAGAAACAGTCCATGGCAAAGCAGGGTAGGCAGAAGGGAGCAGGCAGCAGAAGCAGTTTCTTGTCCCTTTATATTCTAGCCAGATTGCCTACCTTTTGGGTAGTGCCACCCACACCCAGGGTAGAGAACCTTTAACTCCAGCATCGCAGTGCCTAATCCATCAACCTTCAAAACCCCTCACCTATGACTCAAAGCATGAGGCTTTGGAAGGTCATGTAGATACAACTGTAACACCAAGTACAGGGAGTGGAGTGGATGTCAGCTTTAAATTGGATGAGATGTAAAAAGAGTGGGTTAGGTGTTGGCAGGCAAGTATCTGAGTGCAGTGACTAGGAAAGGAAATAATAACTTCCAAAAGAAGTCTTTTTAGATACATGAGTGGAGGAAAAGTTTTGTTTTGTTTTGCATTGAACTAATAATCATCAGTTAATTTGCTCCTCAGAACATTTGCAGAAGTAGTACAAATAGCATTTCTTTTGACCCAAGCACACAAACTGCAAGGAAACAAAGAATAGCAGAGATTTGGGCTCTCTAGTAAGACAGACTTTGCAGAGTACAAACATAATGTTCTGCTTATGTATTTCTATGGAACAAATCACTCTAAAATTTAGTCTTCAATTGAGGCTTCAAATCAACAGTGATCACTTAATTTTCTCTTAGAATTTCTGCGGGATAAGAATCCTGAGACATCTCAGCTGGTGATTCTGAGCTGGAGTCCTTCAGGTAGTTGTTGTCATATTACAGATGTAGCTAGATCTGGAACAGTGGAGACCTGGATCTCTCTCTCTTTCTTCCCTCTCCTCTCTCCCTGGTTCTCTGGTCCCTCACAAGGGCGTCAGGCCAATTGGGCTGCTGGAGTGCCAGCCAAGGGCCAGGCACAGAAGTGAAAGTTCTAGCAAAAAACAAAGGAGTAGAATCACTTTTACTTAATTAGCCTTGGGGTTGCATTGGTTGTTGAACTTCTATTATCCTTTATTAGTTGGAAGAAAAGTATATTCAGTTTTAAAAGAAAGGTTATAGATCTTTTTTTTTAAACTTTCACTGTAAAGAATACCAAAGGTTGACATGAAAGGCCCTGGGAATCATCCAAATAAGAACTAGATTTAGCTATTTATTTATTTTTATTTTTTTAAAATTGTCTCTTTTCTTTGAAAGAAAACATTTATTGGTACATTTTAGATATACATAATGATAATATTGATCATAAGAAGTTTGTACCTTTATATGACATATCTTCCTTCTTTTTTCCACTTCCCCACTCCTTTTGATCACTCTTCTCCTTATTTACTAAAGCTTTGTTTCCACTTTTCCTTCTATTCTTTTTTCTCCTTGTCCCTTCTTTCCTTTCCACCTTGCCCCTCTCTTGTTCTCCTTCTCATTTGAACATTTCCTTCCCATTTCCCAATGTCTATTATACATTTTGGTCTTGATTTCCACCAAAAGTAGAAATATTTATTTAATTTTAATACTGGGTATCAAATCCAGAGCCTCACACATGCTAAGCAAGTGGTCTACCACTAAGCTACATCTCCAGCTTCCAGTCATTACAGTTGCAACTGAAGCTACATAGTTTACCCTTTGAATGAAGAGGTATAATGAAGGATTGCCAATTGGCTAATCCTTTTGAAACAGGTTCTACAAAATTGTTAACATTTTCATCTTAGAAGGACTACATACACCCATGGAACTTGATTTTCTATGTGTTATCAGGCATTAATTTAATAATTCTATAATTTATAATTTAATAATTAATTAATATTTCTCTCTCCAAACGATGGTGCCCTGAACCGTAAGGGTGGTCATAAGGAACTTGAACATCTTTAAAGAAGCACCAAATATAGAGCATGAATTCTTCACATGGCCTTGGGAAATCTCTCCAGTAGGGAGCTGCCCTTGGTTTCTTATAGATGACTCCTATAAAAATGTGTGTGTGTGTGTGTGTGTGTGTGTGTTTGAATTTTAATATCTTCAAAACAAAATTCTATCTTCAAAACAAAATTCTTAAAAATAATTATTAATTGGAGCTTATAATACATTTCCAAGCTCAGTGTTACTAAGAAACCAGTAACAGAATGGAAGACATATGTATGTTGCTATGTCTCTGCCAACAAATAGCTTGTGACTCAGTGTAGAAGTCAAGGAACCCACCACCCTTGAGAGAAAGAGGTGGCAAAGGATGTCTTCAAAACTCTGAAGCCAATACTGGCCTGGGGAACAATTAAACAAATAGTAAAGCAGTGGCTTTGAACAAAATTTGGGAGAATTTCAAAAAATCAGTAACCAAATAAATCATAGTCATTGCAGTATTTTTCTAAATTCAGCATTGTGGATTTCTCGAATGTTCTCTTTTGGTCACAGTTATTGGGGCTGGGTGGTAACAGAGTAAAGAATATCTTAAGGAGTTAAGTACTCTAATTAATAAGTTCCTGTTGGAATTTTTCATGGTGTCAAAATGATGGATGCACTATGAGGAATTATCAAAGGGAAACAGATTTTCCCTGGGCCTGACCAGTAAAATAGAATATTTGGATTTAGGCACACAGAAAAAGTCAGCCCTACATTTAAACCTCTACCTGGTTCAGTACTTTGATTTCTTAGATGTTGAATATTTCATGCTGATATTTCTTAACTTGGATATTTTCTAAAAACTGAAATTCAGTGTGTGTTGTTGCTTTGTTTTCATAGTATGTATCATGACAGAGGCAGCAGCAACATCACTGCAATCAGGAGGGAGGGAGAGGTTACAACATGATCCATGGTGGGAAATACTGTTTATAATTTAAGTTATTTGAGTGGAGCCTACGTACTGCATCTGCTTTTACTGCAGTTCAGTGCAGGGGAAGGATGAATTATTGGATAGAAATCGACATTGGTGTGACTTACATAGACAATCGGTGGTTGCAGGTTTGCTGTATACTTTTTCCATTATGGAACTACCATCTCTTTCATGGATAATAGTAGAGGCAGAAATCTCCTGAATTGGTGCTTGGTAAACAGAAAGGGAGGTCTTCCATTTTTCTATTACTAAAAATCTGTTACCTTCAATACTAAAAGAGTTACTACATTAATATTAGTGAAATAACATCCTTATGAGTGCTTGTTTCTAAAATGGTCAGAGCTCCACATATTTTTATTCAGATTATTACATTTATATTGGATTGTAAAATAACCATCCAGGAGACAAGTGGTAAAACAAGGTTTAAAGTACAAAAACTTATATTACATGTCAAGTGATTATTTTTAGGTAGTAGGGAAATCAAATTCTGTGATGCAGTGAGAATTTGATGATAACAGAAGATACTTGGAAACAAGTGTTAGCATAGTTTTATAAATGAGACAGTTCCCTGCCTCTGAGCATTGCCTTTATAAATGAACCATGAAAGGCTGCTTCCACCTAGTTCTCCCTACTGCTGGAATCCTCTCCTTTCCCCTCACTGGCTCTTGATTCCACCTGCGATGCTGCCTGCCAGCAGAAGGCTCTGTAACTCCTTACCCTCAGCCCAGCTAGAGCTCCCCAAGGAAGCCGTTCACCAATGGATTCCACCCCTTTGTCCACCACAGCTCAGTACTGGAAAGAACATCCATTTTACATCCCAGAATTTATAAATTGGATGAAAACAAACAAAATCCCCAATACTAGAAAAGACAGCAATTTATGGAGTGAAAGAGGAGAGAAAGGAGTCCCAATTGGGAAAGTAGGTTACTACGGGGTCCCAGAAAGTGAAATCTATATTTTTTAATTTTATGAAATAATAAAACAAAGTTTCATAACAAAATAATAAAAGAATATTAACAATAGTTAATAATTGTGTGTCACTAACTTCAATGTATAGATGAGATACTGTCTTACAAAGAAGAAACAAACAATAACACAAAACTTTCATTTCAATGACTAGAGAGAATATTAGTATAAATGAAACAAATTAGAATATATATTTAAATGCATTTGAACCAACAGAATAAGTATTTTGGGGAATTACTTGAACTTCTTCCTGTTTCCTATTTAGCTTCTATTTGCTCCCATATATATGTGGTTTCTCATATAAAAGAAACCATGTAATATTTAATCTTGTGTATCTGACTTATTTCACTTAACATTATGTTCTTGAATTGTATCTTTTTTCCTACAAATTCCTCAAGTTTGTCTTTCTTTATAGCAAGGTATAAATATCTTGTGTATTATACATAAATATCTCATTTTCCTTATCCATTCATCTGTTTATGGGCATATACACTAGCTATTACAAATTGCACTGTTATGAACATGAGTAAGCAAGTATCCCTGCAATATGCCAATTTCAAATCTTTTCAGAAGATACCTAGAAGGAGGATAGCTGGATCAAATGTAATTTCTAATTTTAGTTTTCTAAGGAATCTCCACACTGATTTCCATAGTGGTTGTATTAATTTTACATCCCCACCAACAATGTAGAAGAGTTCCTTTCTCCTCACATCCTTGGCAGCATTTGTTATTGTTAGATTGTTTTGATGATACCCATTCTTTCCTGGGTAAGAGAATATCTCACTGTAGTTTTAATCTGCATTTGTTTAATGACTAGCGATGTTCAACACTTTTTCATGTATTTATTGGCCATTTTTACTTATTTTGAGAATTGCCTATTCCTTTTTGTTTACAATTTTTGATTGGGTCTTTTATTTTGGGTGGTTTAATTTTTTTGAGTTCTTTATATATTTTAGGTATCAGTCCTCTGTCCGAAGAATAGTTTGCAAAAATATTTTTTCCATTCTGTAGGTTGTCCCTCCTCTGTCGGTTGTGTCTTTTGCTCTGCAGAGGCTTTGTAATTCAATATGATCCAATTTGTTGATTCCTAGTATTATTTTTGTGCCACTAGGATATTGTTCAAAAAGTCTTTTCCTACACCTAAGTCTTCAAGAATTGCACCTATTTTATCTTCCAGCAGATTAAGTTTCTTCTGTTTTAACATTTAGATCATTGATTTATTTTGATTTTAGTTTAGTACACAGTGGGATATGTGGGTCTAACTTTTTAATTTTTTGATGATATTGTGAATAGTATTATTTTCCTAATTTATTTTTTAGTGAGTTTATTGTTAGTGTATAAGAATACTATTAATTTTTGTGGGGATATTTTTTTGTATCCTGCCACATTACTGAGTTTGATTGTTAATTACAGGAGTCTTTTGGTGCCTTTTTTGGTCTTGTAAGTACAGGATTATGTCATCTGCAAATAATGATAATATAATTTCCTCCTTTCCTATATATATCATTTTGCTTTTTCTTGCCTAACTGTAATTCCAGCTACTCATGAGCCTGACAAAAGAGGATCTTCAATTGAAAGTTAGTCTCTGTATCTTAAAGAGAATGAGTCTGAAAAAAATGAAACAACATCAAAAAAAGGCTGAGTATATAGTTCAGCAATTCCTGAGTTCCATCCCTGTTACCATGACAAATAACAACAATAACAAGAAGAAATCTGGCTAAAATTTCTCCCAGCAGTTCGTGCAGGGAGCATATCCTTTCTCCTGTCTATAAAGTCTTCCACCTCTAACCTATCAGGAAAACAGAGGAGCCTTTGCTCCTCTCTGCCTTGTTGGCTGACCTCGCACTAAAACTCTTTTTATAAAAACTGGTGCATTAGCTCCTGTGAACATCAGGCAATGAGCACTTGCTAAACATCAGGGACAATATTAATAAATAGTTGAAGTTGAAAACGAGACAGAAGAGAACAGATACACCAATATTGGAAGGAGATGGATAATAAAATAAGGTACAGTACTCCCTGTGGACTTCACCCTTGCCTTCCTGAGTTACTGTGCGGGGTGGAAATATAAAAATGCAAGTAAGGTTGCTTCCTAAGAAAAGCCAGAGTGAGAATGAGTGAGGTCATCTCAGGATGCAGCACCTGACAGGTGGGACCAGTGTGGGCCTCAGTTTAGAGATCTTGGTTTGATTCACGTATGACTTGATGTGTCAAATCCCATCACTCTCCTAGGAAAAATGCTTTCAGAGAGACAAGAGAAAGAATGAGTTAACAAGTACTATAGTACCCAAGTCCTCAGGTACTCAGAATTACCTGGTGGGAGGCCCGGCTGCTTGGTTACAGTGGTGCCCTGGGGACAGTGCAGGCGGCGTCCCTAGGCAGCCAGTACCACTGATGATTCTCTCCTGCTCTATAAAATGATAGCTAAGGAGGAATTAGAAAGGCCCTTTTTCCATGTATCAGAAACTACTCAATAGGAAAGTCTTCTACTTAGTTGTTCAATAAACAAGTAACTGCTGAGAAACTACCATATTCCAGGTATGTTTCTAGGCCCTGAGGATTCAATAAAGAACAAATCAAGTAAATAAATGAAAAATCATACCTGAAGAAAACTTTCCTTCTCATCAGGAGAAGTTTCTTTCAAAGTCCCTTTGTAGATGAAATTATTTACATTTAAAATAACTTTCTGACAAGCTCATTTAGAATAGACGATATATGGCAGATACATGCAAATCCTGAAATCTGATTGAAGGAAAAGGAAATAAGATAGCATTTGCACAAGGCTGTCAGCTTTGATCTCCTCAAATGTTCTTCAACAGTTCATCGAGTCCAAAATTCATGAAATGTTCCCGTGTGTTTAGACTTCTTTCATGAAAGCCAACAGGAGGTTTACAGCTGGGTGGCAAAGGAAGTGCGAGTGGTCTGTGGACATCATAAAGCCCAAGGCAGGTATCAGAGCACTCCAGGGAGGACATGGAATCCACCTGCCTCTATGGAAACACCAGCAGAGTGCGGGGCTGGCTTGACAATGACTCCCCCAGAGCTAAGGTTGTAGCTCTGTGGTAGAGCATTTATCAGTCCCCAGTACTGGGAAAAAAGGCCCTTCCAAAGTTAATATTTTCTGGCAACAGTTGAAAATTTTTAAAAGGACTAATTTGTGGAATATTTTTCTATTTGGTGGAATATTTTCATTTGTTTAACACATTTCTAAAACAAAAACATGAATTCATTTTGCCAGCAAAATTGTTAATAATTTTTGAGATTTTTCCATATGATAATTTAAAATAAAAAACTTCAATAGAACTGAGTATACTTCTTTTTAGATTTAATACACTCTATGATTGGCTTTAAGTACAGGAAGGCAGATGAATTCACCTTCGATGAAAGAAGTATTTTAATTAAACAGATGAAAATGAATTTCAAGTAAAATCGTATTCTTTTGGAAAGCACAGTGTGGTTTAATTAGATGCCTATTTTTAAAAGCTTGAATCTTCACATCAAAGTACTGAATTACATGGAGAATTAGACACTTTTGGTAGTCCTGTAGTGAACTGTTGTTTAGCATTTTGACATTGATTATCTATGTTAGTGGTTCTGTTATTGATGTAAAAGAATTCTTGCTCTGCTGCTGCTTATGTGCTCTACAAAAGCTGCTTTGGCCACAAGTGTGAACTTTGGAGAAATAGTTAAACCTTAGGTTTTTATCACCTCAGGGTTGGCAAGGACAATAGAGAACTTTTGATCTAAGGTTGTTTTTTGGTTTGTTTGTTTTCTGTCTCAGTATCTTTGCCAAAAGATTGGTTCCTCTCAAAGATTCAGACACCTCTACAAATGAGTAACTCAACACCTGCTAAAAGAAACTAATTTTTGGCATTGGTAATTTTTAAAATTTTTGATTATTTTAGTCTTACTTATTTGTATTCATAATTGTGCTAATATCCAGCATCTGTTTAGGTTTTGTCCTTGATTTCTTGCACTGTCCTTTGAAAAAATATAGAAAAATCTAATCCCTCTTGTGCATGAAATGAAATAAAATATTTAAAGACACAATAATATTCTAATCCTTTTCCTCTAGTTTCTCATTTCCAGACAATTTCTCATTAGTTTCTGAAATAGATAATAGAAGATAGTTTCAACTTCTCTGAATAGTAAATTTCAAATTATCTTTTTTCTCAGAATGCTGTTTCTTAAATATTAAAATCATCACTTACTAAAACTATAATAGTTACTATTATTAGTCAGTAATATTTTACTGTAAATTAGTCTACTGTCTGCACAAATACGACAATTACCTCAAGTGCATTTTAATACAGAAGACATTGCTAAAGAATTCATTATTGAATTGTGAAAAAGATATTGACTTACTTTATTTTCCAAAAATGAATACAATAGATTCAGCTTACATATGTGTTTTTCCAGAAGCAAATATATATTATTAAATATTTTTTCATCCTGAACATCATTCACAAGCAATTTTTAAAGTTCCAGCTTATGTTTTATGGCCACTATCTTGCAGAACTCCTGGAGCCACTATTGTTGCTGAGGGATAAAAGCTGACAAGAGATCAAATATTCAAATGAGTAAACATAAGGCATAGATTCAGGCCCATGGTGATTCCAATGAATCGCATACCGGCTAAAAAGGAGAGACATACTGATTTTCTGTGAGAAAGGGAATGAAAGGAAAGAGAAGGATATTGGAGTGAATAGAATTTTATGTTAAGTAAATTCAATTTTTACATAAAAGAAAGACACTACATTGTATAGACAATGGTGGCAGTGGCAGTGGTATGTTACATGTTTGAGAAAAAATAACCAAGATCTTGTAAAGTTGTCTTATATAATGTGACTTCAAAGAGAAGTCTATGCTCAGTGACTAACCAGGAATGTCAAGGGACAAAAAGGCTCTAGAAAAGGCATATGCATAATGGACATCCTTGCCATGTAATGAGTTATCTTTCCACCCATCAGAGAACCTCAAATGGAGATTTTCAAGACATGAAATATAACTGCATGGAATGCAGTCAATATTTTTGTTGTGATCATTACTTTGATTACAACTCATTTTAGAAATACTTATCTAGACAAGATGATGTAGATTTGCTTCTCTCTTCCTCTCTCCATTAAGAACAACTATAAACATTGGAAATAACAAAAGTGGCAACCAAAATTAAGCTCTGAAAGAAAGTAAGAAGAAGACACCTTGGTCTGATAACCCATAATTACAGGAAAGTCAAAGCACCTGGGCATCCTTCGTTGCCTGAAAAGTTATCCAAACCCAGGGTTCCCCAGATCCAAACAAGCAACAGAAAACAAAAAATGTACACAAATTCTCCCATCAGATCAGAGGAGAGTTCTTATAAAAAGGTTATGTGAGCCAGGTACTCCTAGCAAAGGCAGATGATCAGGAGACCAGAAAAATGGTGCAGATAGAGGAGCTCCACTTCTCTAATGGGCCTGTGCACCTCAGGCAATGGGGGCCCCTGGCTCAGTGCTTACCCAGCTCTTTTGATTCAACAGTCAAAGACCCTGGGCTTCATTCAGAGACAGAACTGGGGAGTACTGGGGGCTGCAGGATGATCACATGTGAGAATCCCATTGCTGCAACACCCAGGCAAGGAAATCTCCTTATCCCTACTGATCCAAGACCCCTCTCTGAAAATATGAGCTATCAGCTGCTCTGGGTGGAAGGAATTATTTTATTTCTGCAGACAGCACTACTAAGGACTTGCTGGAGAACAAAAACAACAAATTGACCATACAGTACAAAGTATCACTGCCAAATCTTTAAAACTGAAACTGTCAGGTGAAGCACAGTTGGCAAATACATGCTACACCCTGCGGGCTAAAACTTACAGTGTGGTCTGTAAAAGAAGATTTAAATAAGATTCAGAGCCTCCTAATAAAGTATCCAGGATATATATATTTTTAAAAGCATCACACTGATAACT
This sequence comes from Heterocephalus glaber, assembly GCF_000247695.1. Next base: position 23,910,534 of record NW_004624753.1, on the reverse strand, counting down.
AAAGAAGAGCATAATTTTAATAAGAAATGACAATTAACTGATACCAACCCCAAGAAGTGACATGTTAGAATTATCTTTCAAGGATTTTAAATCATTTCCCCCAAATTAACTATAAGCATTTTAAAATAGACAGAAATACAGAAAACCTAATTAAAATGGAAATTATAAGAAGGGCTAAACACCAATTATTGAAGTAAAAATATAACAGGAAAATAAACTAACTGAATAGACCCAATAGGAAATGAGATGACAGACTAATGAATCGGTGAATTACTATAGATTGCTAGAATGTATCCAATCTGAAAAAAAAAGAAAATAAAAGGATGGAAGTGGGAAGCCAAAGGCTCAGGGACCTGTGGCAAAACTGCAGGATCAATAGTTGTATAACTGGTCCCACAGAAGGAGAAAAAAATGTGGCTAGAAGAATCTGGAAAGAAGTAATGATTGATAACTTCCCAAATTTGGAAAAAACAGAAACCCTTAGATTTGAAATCTGACTGTATTTCAAGTATGATGAACCCAGAGAAACCTCTATGAAGGCATATCATATTTCAGTTTGTTGAAAATAAAAACCAAAAAGCCAATCTTGAAAGCAGCCAGAGAAATGGTACACGACCTACAGGAGAACAACAGATTACAGCTGATTTATCATCTGAGACTTGGGAGGTCAGAAGGGAAGAACAGTATTATTTAGCATTCCAAGAGTCAACTTTCCACACAAAAATATTATATCATTCACAACTGTACTTCAGGAATGAAAGACAAACAAAAGAGATAAAGGAGGCCTAAAATAATTTTCTGCTAGTAGGTCAACCTGTAAATAATGGCTAAAGAATTTTCTTCAAACAAAAAAGAAGTATTAGAGTATTGTCAATGAAGTTAGAACAATTGAAGAAGCAGAAATGAGGACAGGCTAGACTTCTCATAAGTTTTATAAAGCATATCTGATTATTGAAGTGAAATATAACTCAAAACTGTTGCACACTAGGGAGACACTAAAGAAAACTAAATGTAATTAAAGTCTCCATATTCTAATTGAAGTTGTAAAAGAATAACAGTAAAATTTAACAAGTCAGTTATTTACAATAATAGTAATTACAAAAACAATAGAAAGAAAAAACAAAACATTTTAAATAAAGGCAATAATAAAAATTTTCACAAAGACAAGAAAAGAGAAAATCAAAAAACAAAATACAAACTATAATAAAATTTCATATTTAAAATATTATATATCAACAATTAATTGTAAACAGTCTAAATATACTCATAATAAGACAAATATTGCTAGGTTGGGATAAAAATGTACAGAACCATGTGCTACTTGCAGGAATCTCACTTTAATTTTAATGAAACTGATAAATGAAAGGAAGAAAAAAGGTACCTTGGTTCATGAATTTGATTCTTTCCAGGATTCTGGTCACAACCGAGTTGGACAAGAAGCAAATCAAATTTAATGGATCAGTTCAATGTTGACCTTATTGGCAAATGCGATTTGGTTCTAATCTGGTCCAGTTTGTGACCAGAATCATGGAGAGAATTGAATTCATGAACTAAAGTATCATTGTATTCCATGTAAGGATCAGTAAAAAGAAAAAAAAGATAGCAGGATTGGTTTTATTAGCCTTGATAACTAGCATGAATATATACAACCCTAAATGTACCAAAAACAGCCTCTCAAAATTTATGAAAGAAAAACTAACATATAAGAAGCGAAAAATAGGCAAACTCATAAAGTTGGTGAACAATCCCCCAAACTTTTTTTTAAAAGAGAGAATAAAAAACAAAACAAAAATAAAAACAACAAAAAAAAAGAGAGAATATCATCAATGACACAGAACATCTGAGCAGCACAATGAAACAACTAACTCTAACAAACACAAGAGATATGCCAAGAATATGGTTAATTTTTTTAAAATTACAGTGAAAGCATATTGCCATTACTCACCCACAAAATACTCCCCTTTGCTTCAAATACACTTAACGCATTGTTTTGTTAGTTTCTGAAGCAAATCTAGAAATTCTCTTTTGGGATTATCTTTAAGAAGTGTGATAAAAAAAGAACCCGTGAGTGCTGTCACCAAATGGCCTCCATTGGAAAGGCAGGCTCAAAAAAATGCCGTTCATCTTAACCAGATCTGACACCTATGATTTCTGGGTCTTTCCAAAATTTAAAATTTCCATTAAAGGTAAACTTTTTGAGTGGATTCAGAACATTGAAGCAACCAGGACAGTACAAGTAAAGACACTCATGAAAGAGGACTTCTAGAGTACTTCAGAAAACGGCACCAATGATGGGATAAGTGTGTTCAAAACAAGGGGAAATATTTTGAGGGTTATTAATGCCAATGTGTCTTTTACTGTAATAATGTTTTCAATATAAATATTCACCTTACTTTCAGATCACACCTTGTATATCAAATGCTCTACTCAACAAGAGCAGATCAAACATTTACTTTTTCAAGTACTCATGGAATAATCACCAAGACAGAACACATACAGGGCCATAAAACAAACTGCAGCAAGGGCAAATCCTACAAAGTATATTTTATGCTAATAATGTAACCTAAGTAGAAATCAAGAACAGAAAGACAACAGGAAAATTTCTAACCCTCTGTAAATTAAATATTTCTGAGTAATCCATATTTCAAAAAGTCTCAAAGAAAGCTTTAAAAATCACATTGAGATAGAATTAAAATGAAAATACAACAGAAAATATAGGGGACCCAGATTTAGTATGGAGGGAAATATATAAATACTTAAATTAGAGCTGAATAATGTTATCAAATGGTATATCTCAAGAAAATAGAAAAGTGTAACAAAATAAAACCAAGAAAATTATAAAAACAAAAGGAAAAATGTTATTGAATTAAAGAAAGTGTGAAATCAAAGGTCAGTTCTTTGAAAAATGACTAAAATTAAAGAACCTATAGTGATTCCTAGAATAATATGTGCCTTAAATCTATAGAAACAATAGGATTCTGAAATAGTTTGGATTGTATTGACCACGTGCAGCCTAAAACTCTTGTGTAGTTAACTCAGAACACAGAAGCTCCTATGTTCTTGGATCTTGGATCTTTGGATGAGCCTGTTTTTTTGGTACCGAGGATTGAACTCGGGTCCTTGCACTTGCGGGGCAGGCAACAGAACCACTGAGCTAAATCCCAGGCCCCTTGGATGAGCCTTTTAAAGCATCACCTCCATGGAAAAGGTGCCTAAAATACTTTTGTATGTCTTGAATTTGGTTTTCTTCACACTGGAAATTTAAAATATATAATATAGTTTTCAGGAGCTTTCCCTTGTTTCTGGAAGATGTGAATATAATGTATGATACAAAATGCCCAAATAAAAGAAAATAAGAATCATACATGACAAATGTTCAGAAAATTAAGGATATTTTATAAAATGGTTACTTGATTAATTTATTTTATTTGCATGGGCCAGGGATTTAGCTCAGTGGTTTCGCCACCTGCTGCACAAGCGCACGGACCCGAGTTCGATCCCTGGTATCAAAAAAAAAAAAAAAAGTATTTTATTTACATTCAATTTTATATCTATTTCAGTCTTTTGGGAAGATATCCTTACAAAATAAATCTCCCATGTAAAATTTAAAATATTCATGTCCAAATAACATGACTATTATTATCACTATATACATATCACTTTTTAAGAATTATTTTTTCCTAGCTTTTTTGCATCTATTGCCCAGAAAGGTAAAATTTATTTTATAAAGTTAGTTTAGCTGATTTAATGGAAACCATGTTTTCATTGCTTTTATAGACTTTATATATACAGGAGAATTTTTTTAAAAGTTTCACAGTTATACATAATCTAAAAAAAGCTAGATAATATAAAAGTGTAAGGAAAATGTAGGTGCAGAAGTTCACATTTTGAGACATGCAGTGTTGAGAGAAAGTAACATTTTTATTCTTCTGGGTAAACAAAAGTTACAGGCAAGTGCAAGCCAAGTGTAATGCAATCATAGGAACCAAAGAAGAGTGCAATTTGAAATTGGAACAAGTTGCCCTGTGGTCACAAACTATCACCTTTTTTTGAGCTGAAAAGGAAGAATGGCTTTTCACCTCCACAATTAGGAGCTGCAGTTGAAATGCTACAGGGCCACGCATGTTCTGGAGCTCCAGTTTTTTACTTCAGTTAACACACTGTGAGGAAATAGTTGACAGAGTTTCAAGCCAAACTGCAAGTGAGATATTTGTGCTTTCTCGCACTTAGAAGTCGTATCACTTTCTGTTTTGTATTTGCTTCCATGTGTGTTCTGCTGACTGATTTATAATTTATGGAAGGCACAGATATCCACACTGAAGTTCAGGATCAGTCAGCCTTGTTTTCAGTCAGGAATAAAATTGTACAATGGTTCTTGTATTGTTAAAACTTTTTTAAGCCTAGAATCTCAAGTGAATATTCAATCCACATTTGGTAATGGTTTCTTTCACTGAAAAAAGGTAAGTTTTAGCAGTTTCTTGAATTTGAAGCTAAAATAAGATGTTTTTAAAATTTTTCTGTGTAACATAAAATTAAAAAATTAGTTTTCATTGAAAAACATCCAGAATCATTTTTAATGTGATCGGTTGTTTCTGTATTACATTTAAGGAAGAAGAGAAAGTTATGAGGAGATTATGACCTTCAAATAGGTTATAATATATTTGTTTACCTATCCATTGGGTTTTCTGACTAAGGTAGTCAATGTAGAATATCTGCATATTGACAATATTACTTTTAGCAATAATAGGGCAGGTGTAGTAACAGGCTGAAGACAAGGATTATAATTTGTATTTTATTGCCCAAATAGTACTTCCTAAATTTCAAAAACAAGATAGAGAAGCAATGTGTGGCTTTCGTGCTCAATGTGTGTTTAGACATCACATTGCTTAAGATAAACTTCAGAAAGATGCTCTCAGAAACTCAGAAAAGGAGATAGTATCACAGGTAGCTAAATTAGATAGAAATTAATATATAGTCAGAGATGAATTGACCCTCAAGGAAGTTAGCGGAAAATGAAGATGTCAAGATTGTGGCTGGAGGTGCATGTGAAGAAGGCCAGTCCTCAAGATGCACATGCAATGGTCAGAACCACAGCCTTCTAAGAGATAAACAATGACTTGGAATTACACTATGATTAGTACAACCTGGTCCAGGAAGTCCAGACAGGTATCAGTCTCCCAGGTGGGTGACCAGAGCATCCGGACCCATCCTTCCCAAAATGACTTTGTTCTTTCCATGCACCTTTGCTATGTGACCTGCTTCCCTATTAGGTCAATATTAGCGCAGCAGCTATCCTTATAATCCTGTGGGTTCATTATAGTTGTACACACATCGTGACTTTGTGGTATAAATTACCTTTGACAAAGGGCCTTGGTGGCAGCCCACTTGGGACCCCTCTTGTCTTTCAAGAGCTATCTCTCAATAAATTTTCCTACTCTTTTTTTTTTTAATTTTTCTACTCTTGATCTCTGCTGTTCCTTGGAATTCATTCTTTAATTTGTGGGGACAGGAACTCAGCACATCTGATGCCTAACAGGTTGGGAGTTATATTTCTTCTATATCAGTAGGAAGAGGAAAGAAACCATGGTATATTTTATATCAAAGCCTGTCCAAATTCACTCATTAATGACTAACATTGTCAATACAATGCTGATTTGGTGGCAATTCTCTACTCCTACTTTTATGTTTTTGCCTCAGGAACAACTTCCATTAATATCACCAAACACCTCTGAGATTAGGCTGAAAAAGTTCAGTTTACTTAATGTTAGAGAATAATAAATATCAACTAAGTTGTGGAAAGTCAAATATTTGGCAAATAGTGTATAAGCTGATGGTAGGAATTAGAAACTCCTTTCTGTCTTTGTAGGGCACCAGCCTGTGTATAAATTGTAGAACACAGACTTTTCTCTAGTGTGGAGTCCTGTTGCTAAAAGGCTACTTAGGTCAAACCCTGTTTCCTAACTTGCGGGGCCATTGGACTAAGGTTTGATTAATAGTGATTAAGAAGACAGCATCAGGGCTGGGAATTTAGCTCAGTGGTTCTGGTGCCTGCCTCCAAAGCACAAGGTCCCGAGTTTGATCCCTTGTACTGAAAAAAAAAAAAAAAAAGAAGACAGCATCATGTGCTACTTCTAGCCCTTGGCCCATATAAATCTTCCACACTACTTTTTGCTCTTTCTTGCAATGCCTGCCTCTGTTTTGGTGTTTTCTTTTAGTTAGGCCCAGAAAGCTGCCCAGCTGAATGTTCTCCCCTTACAAAGCCATTATCTCCTGCTGTGGTAAGGTCATTATAATACTGCAAGAGGTTTTTGTCTTTATCTAACTTGCTTGTACCTTGCTCAGCCTACATCTAAGAAGATCAATACAAAAACAAAGATATGCAAAGCATATTAAGCTTCTGTGATAAAATCCATTCTAAGCCCAAGGTTTGTCTCTCCCATTATAATGAAGATGCAGTCAATCAGAGCTTCTTGTGTTACTGCTCCAATACTTGTAGTTTGGTGTATTTGTATGTGGGCATGTGTGCACAAACATATACAGTTTTGCCTCTTTGTCCTTCAAACACAAGCATATACACACATATGCACATATTCATATATATATATTATATAATATTTGGCATGAACATTCTAATAATTCCTTTTATCAATTTTCCCATCAAAATTTCACTCTTTCTACTATATATTGATTTTTTCTACTTAAAGTTTTTCTTCTAAAAGTAAATACTTTCATCAGATTTCATATAGTTTCTGAGTCTTAATTCCTAAATATTTTGAGCAAATATAACCTAGACACAAAGATTTACTCTCCATAGAGGCCTCTCTCTTCCCTTCTGTCTACACACACATATACAATATGTTTTCACAGAAAACACTTTGTATATATGATAGAAAATGATACAGAACAGTAAAAATTGTTTACCTTTTTAGATACTAGATAACACCCATGACTAACAAGTGACAGTTTTGGTTTTAACTTGTATTTATTTCTCTTAATGATCCTGTAGGAAGTTGTCATCAATTAAGGGGATATTTTATGAAAGGACAATCAAGTTCTTATATACTTTACATATCAGAAGGCATGCTAGCCATGCTGAAAACAAAATGTGAGCCTGGTGGTTTTTCAATTTTACCTTTCCTTTGAAGGCTTCAGGATTTCTGCACGTTTGTTTTGGGACAGCAAGTTCTATTTCTGTGAAATAAAACTCCACATGATAGAAGCCCACCTGGCTCTGCACCACTTCTGCCATAATTGAGCAGCTCGCTGTGTGTCACCTGGGAAGTGTGTTAGAAAAGTGTTTTCCTTAGTGCAGGTGCTTGGAAGCTAGCTCATTTCTCCTTGTTCCTTTTTGCAGTATGTTTAAGATGACCTAACCTTCTCTTTGCTTCATTTCACTGTGTAAATAAGTGTTTCCAAAGCTGGGCCTATTGTGTTGTGAGTAGATATCTATCTGCCCTGGATGTTTCTGGCATTTCCATTACTGCTTCGGGGAGTATCATCAACTTGATTGGTATCAAATTTTATAGCCAATTCTAGTGCCAAAGAAGGTACTCCTTTCCTCATGCAGACAATTATTCTTACACACTTTCATCTGCCTGTACCAGAACAGAACTTTTACTGAAGTTTATTGCAAATTCAGAACCATGCAGGGAATTTATCTGGCACATAGGTTCAGTGTTATAAGATTCCCATCAAAGACCATTTCCCTTGACTCTATGGGAATATTTTTATGCTTTTGGTGGAACACAATTGTATATTGTATTAAGTTGTCATGGGGAACAGATTCTTAGGGCCAGAATTCAATAGTACAACTCCTCAGATTAGCTCAGTACCAAACAGTTACTCTCCAACTACAATTAGATTAGGCATGGTTACATTTACCCAAATAGGAGCAACTGTGACAAGAAGAAGCTGATTACACTGCATCAACTGTGGGCTGTTACTTTTGCTGTAACACATTGCATCATAGCTTAAACACGGTTTTGAAATCACATCTGCTACAGGGCAATTTTCAGCAGGACAGCATTTCCTGTGTGGGTCCCGGACAAGTCCTTCTTGTCCTCTAACTTCTAGGGCACCTGCAGCCCTTGGTTCATGGTCCTCAAACTGCTCTGGCACCTTCTGGTCTGTGAGTCAGCACATTGAAGTCACCAACATTTATCCCCTCGGGTCCTTCTAATAAAGTGTCCTGAGATTATATGGCATCTGTAAGGGGAACCCAGGAAAATGTTTTTGAATAAAATCTCCAGCCTCATCACACCTGCAGAGTCACAAGAATGCAGCTCACAAATCTCCAAGATTTTGTACAAAGTTTGCATACGGCAGTTTCTCTTGATCTCTTTATTTCATTGAGCCTCATATTTTTTCAAAAGCTAGAGAAAAGCTGCTTAATAGGCATCTTCTTGAGGGCTCCATTATGTTGGGAGACCATGTGTGGTTCGATCCCCTAGTTTCTAATAAATTAAATTCTGATATTTTACTCTTGGTTGCATTTCTCAATGTTTTCCCTCCTGTCTGGATCTGCTCCCCACATCCTGTGTTGATTCCCTAAGAAAATACGTTATTTGTATCCCTCATTGTCCTTTCTATTTCCTACCTCTAACTTGCAAATTTTATTATGTCTAAGGCTTTTATTTTCTAAAATCTCTTGGAATAAGATGTCTTCCCTCTTGCTGTGTGAGCTGCAGTCATCTTTTTCTCTGAGAACTTCTGCCAGCCCCCTCATCCAGGCTCTCCCATGTCTTCATGAACTTCATTCCTCCATCAGTAACACAGGTCTGGATTTTCTTGTTCCACTTCCCTGCAACGTCCTTCCATTCTCCCCCTTCTGTTTTTATCCAGTATCCATAAAAAGCCAATTTATATACTTCTCCTTTATACAACTTTCCTTTTCTCCATCCATGTATGAAGATATCAGTTCAGTACTTTTCTGAACTCCACTATCAACAGAAACTGCCGGATCAACTCCTTCAATTTTCTTCCAATTGCAAAATCTACCTGATCATTTTTAGCTTTTTGTGTAGCTGGAATCCTTAGGTGTATAGACACTGTTCAGGTCTACTTTACATTAATTTTATTCTTTCTGACTTTGATCTTCATTCACCAGATTCTCCTTTCGTTTTTCCGACCACTTAAACCTCATCACAATCTGGGGAGTTGGAGCACATCCTACACTGAAGCTTTGTGGTCCTGAGTGGAATCCTGGACCAGTGCTTCTCTCTCTGCACAGTCACACTGGCAATCCTTTCCACTGAACTCATTTTTTTCTCCTAAATTGTAAAAGATATATCTCCAGTCCCTACTTTTCCCTTCATTTTTCAGACATGCACACCCAAATATCTGATTTATACTCCATTTTGAAGAGCCCAGAATTCCTAACTTTCATAACTTCCTACATACAGTATTCATTATACACTTTATGTCTATATTAGTGGTATAACTATGTACCTAATATAATAACCCGAAATATGATATCTGACATCCTTTTCTAACTATCTACCATGTTGTACATTCAGGCCATTTTTTCTGAATGTTTCTTTTGTTGTCTACATTTTTCTCTCTATTATTATTTCCACTAGTGTTTTTCAATCCTTATCATATGTATCTCATTCAATGCTCAATTTTCTATTTTATTCTACTATACATAATTGAATAAAATTTCCACCAAGGCAATAATGTCCAAATTTTTTGTTTGAACGAGAAGAAGTTGATGCTTGTTAGGAATACTATTTTTATTTCCTCCTAAAATTCATACTTTGAAGTCTTTATTTCCCAGGGAGATGATATTCAGAGGTGAGAACTTTGGAAGGCAATTAGCTCCTGAGAATAGAGTCCTCAGGATAAGACAATAGCCCATATGCGAAAATCTCTTTCTTACTCTATCTTCCCTCTCACTCCCTAATGTGATGACACAGTGGTCAGGTAACTGTCTACAAGCCAGAAAGCAGACCCCAAGAAGACACCATATCCTAGCTCTCTCAGCACTTTAGTCTACAACCTCCTAGTCTCAAGTACTCTGAGTACTAAGCATTTGTTTTTAAAGCCACCTAGTCAATTGTAGGTGTAACAGAAATCTGAACTGACTATGATGGTATTTCTGCATCCTACCCTCTGATTCTGTGTGTGTACATTTTCTATGGTTTCTGCTTCAGTAATAGTGAACTCCTTGAAGCTCATTTGAACACCATTTTTCATCCACTAGAGGAAGTGTGCTGAAAAATGGAGTATACATTTAAATAAAAAATATTTATTACAGTAAAGACATATTGTCCTTAATCCCCCTCAAAATTCTCTTCTTCACTTCAAACACACTTGGCCCATCGTTTCTGCCACTTTCCCAAGCAGTTCAGAAAGTAAGCCCTCTTTCATGAGTATCCTTAATTGCATTGTCATAGATAGCTTGAAGCTTTGAATTAATTCAAACCTTTCACCCTTCATGGTCATTTTGACATTAAAGAAGTGACAAAAGTTGCACCCTATCCCATTTAAATAATAAAGAGAAAAAGGATACAGCATAATTTTTTTTAACACTCGCCACCCAGTTCATGACACTGGGCAGTAGCATTTTGAGCCTACGTTGTAAAGATTCCATGAAGGAGTACTTCCAGATCTACTTCAGAAAGTGTCAAGAATGATGGGATAAATGTATTCAAAATGAAATGGAGTATTTGACGAGGATTGCTGAAAATAGTCTTTTATTGTAATCATATTTTAATTTAAACATCCACGGTATATTTTGATCTCTGTTTACATCTTTATTCATGTCACTATCTGCCTATGAAAAACATCTGAAATTCCTTTACCGTGCAAAACTTTATTCTTCATGACCTAATTCCAGCAAAATCTTGTAGGAACTTTTCCTGAGAACCTAGATTATGGTCAATGTTTTATCAGTCCTAAAAAGTCATTTCTAATTCTCTATTTCTTTCCCTAATAATGAGCATTCTCACTAGCTTTTGAGCTTTTTGAGTATGAGCATACTTGTATCTTTTGGGCAAAGCTTTGCCATTCCTATTTGAATTGTCACTGTAGAGAAACACATTTTGTGAACTAAAAAATCATGATAAGTCATCTGAATGTGATTATTCTTTTCAGACTACTCTGTCAGTAGTAATGAAATTTACCAGCAGCCAGTGGTGTTATTCCTGTTATGGTTATAGATAATATTTCTGGAATATCTGTGCCAAATTCTACTCCACATTTTTATTTGTATTGTCACTGAAAATGCATATTATTTTAATTATATTTATTCTTTCAGCTGAGAGAGATTGATGTAATTAATTAACCATGATCATAAAATTAGTAAGTGGCAGAGAATTTCAACAACTGAAACTGATTACAGTTGCTCTGAATTTCTATTCTTGTGTAGTGGGTTTTCACCTTCTATTTTCAAGACTGATTTTAAAAAACATACTGCTTTTAGTTACTTAGAGGTCAAAGTCAAGTAAGTGATAGGTCTGCATTTACACACATATATGTTTTAATATTGCTGTTAAAAATTAAAGTTACATAACCTCATACTGATCTAGTAGTGCTGGCCTTTAATTACTGAATTTGAAAGGCATAATACCATGAAATGAATACCCAAGAAGTAGGACTACAGCTACAAGCAACTCTTCAGAGGCAGCACTCTGATAGAGACAGCAATCGAGTAATGCTCTCACTTTTAACTGTTTAATGCTACATTTTGCGAAGCATAAAATATTAAAAGATGTGCATGAGGAAAATCTGGGAAAATGGGATTCAGGAATGAAAGACTCAGTGATAAAAGAAAAGTGGAGGATGGGACAGCAGGTCCAGGGGAATTGAAAAGAAAATGGTCCCACAAGGCCCAGGCACAGAGGCTGGGTTGTAGTATGAGTTGGCATGTGTGGGAATGCTCACTGTGCTACGCCATACTCAGTCTGATCTTTTCATTATGAGCATAACAATGTCTGAAATCAATTTTATATGAGAATTCTTCTTGAGCTCCTAGGAAATGTGGCCAGCTCAAACTCAATTTCCATTATAAGAAAACACTTTTCTCTCTTTAAATATATAACTCCTGCTCCCTATACTGATAATACTTCAAATTGTTACAGCGCCAGGTGTAGATGCAGAAGTCAAATAAACCACATTTTAGTGTAGAGTTTTTGTTTCTGTTTTAAAATACAGTCAAGCTCTAATATGTATCAGGTAAACCTTATTCTCATTCGAAGAGCATTGTAATGGAGTCACAGAGTTAGATATTGTCCATGAATCCTATTCTCCAAAGAGAACTCTGCAAAATTACCTGTTGATAGAGTCATGGAGCTCTAAAAACAGGGAGGCCAGGCGTGTTTTGGAAAGATATGATAGCACATTGCTCCCTCATGTGAGTTAGCCTCTGAGCTCAAGATCTCTAGCAGAGGAGAGCCCAGCCATGATACTGACATTGCAATACTTGGGTGTCACAGTCCATATCATCCATCTTCCAAGGCTATTTCTTTTGCTTTCATACACAGCATAATTAAAAGAATAGGTGAAGCCCTTTCCAGTGACTTTTAGAACCTAAAGAAGAAATCTCCAAGTTGATCATTCAGGTCTAGCCTGGAAAATGTGAAGCCTATAAACAAACAAACATTTCCCCATTAAAAAAATGTGTAGAGATTCTCATACTGTTCGCTAATTAAAAATATTCCTTACTGAAAATGTAGGATGAAGTGAAAAAGCTGCTGTGTTTATTTTTTGGCTTCTTAGAACAATACTTTATCTTTTTAACTGCTGAGATTATATCCTCCAAAAGTATTATGTATTCAGAAGTGGGCTTCGGAAGTTGGTTAGATCATAGGGGCATTGGACTAATCCACTGATGAACTCATAGCTGAATGAGCTTTTAGGAAGTAGGTCGTGTCAGAAGAGGAGGTCACTGGGGTCTGACCTGAAAGGGTGTATTCTCTTCCATGATCCTCCCATCTCTCTCTGCTTCCTAGATCTGGTAGGTTGAACAGCTGCCCTGTGCCATATCCTTTCACATAACATTTCAGCGTTCAAGTTGCTTGACCATGGACTTAACTCTCTGAAACTGTAAGCCAAAATATACCTCTCCTCCTTGAGTTTGGGTATTAGGTATTTTATCCCAGTGACAGGAAAGGTACTAATAAATACTGCATGGTAACCTAAGTAACTAGGAGTGACCATTTTCAGTCATACTCAAATTCGAGATGCTCATTCTTCTATACCACGGGACTAGAAGGAAAATACTTATAAAAGCTTTTAATTTCAGTACTATATTGTATAGCATCATTCTGTGCATATTTTCAAAGTACTGTGTACCATATGATATATATTTTCTTTTGTTAATACTATTTTCAAAGAATGTATATGGTACAATTTTATTTGTTAAATGATCATTGAATATCTGCTATGTAATACATTATAATATGTAGATATTTTCATCATGATTGTTCTCTTTCTAATCAATAGAGTTGCTTTCACTCATCTTTTGGATTAAATAATAACACTGAACATAAAAATAGTGAAGAATGCAAGGAGGTACAAAACAACTCCTTAAATTCATTGAAATGTATTTACATCAATCTGAGGCAAATATTGTAATGTTGCTAACATGCACACATCAAATCCTAAGGCAATTTTTCATTTTGCCCAAGTCACAAAGCTAGTAAGCCACAGAGTCAAAAATCTAAATTTACACTGTTTGACTCTAAAGATTTATATTTAATATCTGTTTATAAGAAATGCAAACTCTTTACCATCAGGATAGTACATGACAAACCCGCCTGCCTCCCGGTCCCATTCTATTTACCTAAGTTTTACTCTACCCCTGTTGTCATGACATGGTTATAACATGCATTCCTGTTCCTAAATTATGAACTTCACAGTTGTCTCTGTGCAGACCGACTTGATTCCTTCCCTTTGCCCTTTGTTGTCCTCAATCTCATCTCTTTTAGGAAACTTCAAGTGGCCCAGCTCTGAGCATGCTCAAATCGGCAGAATGCTTGGTTACAGTTGTGAGCAAAAGATTTAAATAGAGAGAAAAGAGAAAAAATAAAAACTTTGAACTTGCCAAATCTGAGTTGAGGAGGCAAGTCCAAGGCAGGGGTGGAGAGAGAGGCATCCTGCCTGGTATGTGAACCCAGCTGATTTCCAGAGCTCTCCCTGGGCTCCCCTCCCCTGGGAAACAGAAGCCACCAGTCAGTTTGCTTCCTGTCAATCCCCAGAGGAAGGAAAACATAGAGATCCACAAAACAACCTTGGGCTGCAGTTAGTTACTGTCTGGCCTGAATTATTTAACTGATGCAGAAGGTTTTCATAGGGAAAGGGTTGGTTGGTTTGTTTTAATGAGGTCCAGAGAACAAAAACAACAAAGCTGCTGGTTTCACTGTCAGAGGAGGGGAAGTGAGAGAGCGTCCTTGACAGCATCAGCAGGAGACATAACTGGACCTGCTGGACCCTGTAATAGAGACTGGAGGAGCGCAGGATTCTGAATTCCCCTCCTCAGCCTCCTTCTTTGGAGCTAGAATCTGAGCGGGACCCAGTTTGGCTGACACTGTGCTCTGACCAGAGAGAACTACTGCTAGTTGTTTAACAACAGCCTGTTGTGGTCTCACAGAAAACAACAACACACAACTGTGTTACTATTGCTGCTGATGTGTGCACAAATTTGGAGCACACTCATGCATCTAGTTATACATGCCTGAGGAATTTTTTTGGAATCAGAACCACATCTCATATATCTAATCAAGGAAAATTTATTGAAGACATATTGACAATATGTGGGACCCTGGTGACACATTGCCTGTCTTTATAGAAATTTAAATATGGAGAAGCACCAGAGAGTGTATCAGTGAAAGAGTATATAATGACCACTTTTGATAAGGGAAAGCTGGCCAGTGATGGTTGGAGAAGGCCTGGCCTAGGTGAGGAAAGGGAAATGGTTTGGTGTGTGACCCAGTAACTGAGAAAGGCCTGAACACAGGTAGGGAGAATGGTGGGGATGGCCTGAGCCCCCAGGTGGAAAGGTGGAGCTAAGCAAAGGCCCTGAAGCAGGAGAGGACTTGGTGTGTTTGGGACAAGAAGGGATCTGAAGAGTGAGGAGGGGCCTGGGCTGGAGCTAGATCCTGAGGACAAAAAGGCAAGATAGGAGCATCAGACTCAGACCAGGCACAGGGTGAGGGGACAGATGGAGCCAGACTCAGAATGAAACCCAACTTCACCCTTAGTAGCTGTGTGACTTTGGGGTATTGACTTCACTTTTCTGTACTTCAAAGTTTTCACCTGTAATTATATGGTCAATAAAAGCATCTACTGTATCCCAGTGATATTCTGAGAACATTCTAGTTAATAAATCCCTTGCTCTATGTTTGTGTGTATGTGTGCATGTGTGTATAATTCAAGGCTTTACTTAAGGGTTGATATGATCATAGTTTTGCTTTAGAGATAGAATCTGCATGTGAGGAGAAGAATAGATAAAAACGGGTATAATTCAAATGGGAAGGTGAAAGGAATGCTTGTAGGATCTAAAATATGCTTTAACATTAGATATTGCTTACTAATTACATAATACACTTTATACGTTCTAATTTCTATCATCCTTTTTTCCTATGGCTGTTCGGTGTCTTAATAGCTGTATTATCTCCAGGATTATAATTGCAAATACTAGTACTTATCTTACTCAGATGAAAATATTGGGTACACAGTTTCTTAACTTATTTACTCAATAACTATTTATTGAAAACCAATTATATATCAGACATTCCTGAAGAGGTTAAAATGTAGAATTAAACAAATAAAACTCTGCCTTATGAAATTTATATACTATTTTCTAAATCAAAGCAGTGAACTGATAAGAGTTGAAAAATACATACTCGAGAATTGAATTGGCTACAAGTGTCAGGTAAATATTAATTTCATTACAACTTTCTTATATGACCAAGATGGCCTTAAATTTCCCTGTGCTTAACTAAATTTTACAAGGGCTTCTTGAAGTTAGGCGCCGACCTCCCTTTTCTTAAAGGATTTAGTTTAGAAAATTTGTCATTGTAAATCCTTCTGCTGCTACTTTGAGATGTAAACCTCATTAAAAAATCTTCTGTCAGTTCTAAGGGCCTTGGAGCTTCCCCTAGGCAAGGTCATCACGAAGAGGGCGATGCCCATGTGTCCGGGTCCCTGTTGGAGGACACACACCTCGCCTTCCAGGGCACCAGTTAGTAATCACAGGACCCTGCTGTGGCCTCCATCTGGAAGTGTCCTCTCATGCTGTCGGAGCTGGGGCTTTTGGGGGCTGCTGGATGGGGGTGCTGCAGTGTTAGGTGAATCACTGGCTGGTGGAATCAGCTGCTCAGTGTCCTATTAGGAGCTGAGGCCTGGTCAGAGGAGAGGAGTTGCAGCGTACGTAGCCCTGGAAGGTGGATGCCCTCCCCAGCTCTTCCCTTTTCTCTCCCTGCATCCTGTTTGTCATGAAGTGAAGAGCTTCCCTTGCTCAAGGCCTTTCCCTTATGTCCTTTCTGCCTTGCAGCCAGGTGACTATGGAATGAAACCTGGAAAAACAGGAGCCCAAATAAACTTCTCCTTTAAGTTATGGGTGCTGGGTATTTTGTGCCTGTGAAGAGGAAAGTGATGAAGCCATGCCCTAATCATAGACTCAAATATTTGCAAGCTCAGGAATAACTCTGTTTGCTCCACATGTCCTATTTACCTCCCCCAAAATCCCAGTACTTTCCCAACAGCTCACTTCTGGCCTCAAAAACCTCCTGCCCTTTGTTTCAGTGAAATTGAGTTCAGTTTTCTTGCTTCTTTCTTATATTTCAAAGGCCATAATACACCCTTTCTTACCTGTTGAATTGAATAGGTGCAATTTTTCTTTGGCATAGCAACATGTAGGCAATGCACAGTTACATGATAATTGAGAAATATAATTTTGTTGAATATTTTAATACAATTGTCTAAAGAGGAGAAAGTCAGAAGTGTACATGTGATGGTGAGTATGTAAAATCTGTGTTCTTAACAGTGATAATGGTGCAATAATTATTTAACTTATGCCTGGATTTTCTGGAGAAAAAGTAGATGTTTATGGAGTAAGGCTTTAGGAGTATTTATGAGCTCAGTGAGCTAAGAAAAAAGTTTTCTTTTACAAGAAACTTTGAATACTAAAGAGTATCTGACATAAGTAAAAGTCAAGAAAATTTGATCTTAAGAGAGAAATGTCTCCCAGTATATTCATATTTTTTGCTTATGAGTGAAAACAAAATGGTTTATCTCTCTAGGTGTCAGTTTATAACAAAGGACACTGGAAGCATCCTGCGTAAATCTTGCTAATGCTTGGTAGTAAGAGTCATTTTTAATCAATGCAAGTGTCCAACACATAGCCAGTGGGGAGATCCAATTGTAAAGTTCATGGTTATTATCATAGCATAACATGAGTTCTATCAGCTAGTTTAGGCCAAATTACTGTATTACACCCTATTCAAATGGTGGGCAAAAACTATAATAATTTGTGTTTTGGAAGAGATACACAAGATCTAATCTTCTAAGTTTGATAAAGAAGTGGGTGTCCAAAACTCATAGCCTAAGTGATCATGGGCAAATAAGTTTGTGTCTGACAAGTTAGGGATATAAATCTTCAATAGTATCCATCATCTTTGACACCGAGGCTGATGGCTCGCCATTGGTAATCAGTAATGAAACAAAAATACACAAAAAGAGTCAGGAGCCAAGATTTCTCCTTTTGAGTTCATTGAGTTGATTTGGCAGCCGACACCAATGATTTAATATCTAAGAGACACCTCAGTAGCCCCGGTGATTTATCCCATGTATCAGAGAGGAGGGGAAATACATATATATCACATGCACATGACAGTGATGAGAACCATTCGATTTCTAAATCCATGACAAGAATAAAGAAATTTGCTTAAACCTAAAATCGTTTATGGACTTAGGTTCTCTGCTTACAGTTGTAGCATGTTCATTTAACTGACTGTTGTAAGGAACTTTCTGAATTCAATTATAATAGAAATACATTTTGTTCAATTTTTCTACCTTAAATCAATTGTGCGCTGGTGTTTAAATAGTGTCTAAACTTATTTCAAAATAAGATTAAGTACTAATTAAGGGGAAAATTGTATCATGATATTAAAAAATGTCATCAAAACAGACCAAAGACAGTTTTTAACAGACATTTACTTAATAAAATAAAACTAATTATCAAGGTAAATATAAATGGGGAAACCAGGAAAAGAATGCATCAGTGTTAATCTTTTGCAGTTAATATATTTCCCAAAATTGATATTTCTCCAGATTTTTGGTGAATTTATAGTATGTTAATTATAAATTAACATGAATTAGGAAGACAGTTCACTTTACACACTATCGCTGAAATTTATTAAAGCTTTTGAAAATTTTCCTTAGAATGAGTAAGCTGTAACTTCACAAAAATTGATTCTAAGATACATATTTATTTAAAAAATAAATATCCTTGGTTTAATTAGTAGAACATAAGATAAGTTCTTAAAATGTAAGGCCTACTATGTTAGCTTACCATATAAGAATGGAGAAGGAAATGTTTCTTAGAGTGTAAAATAAATTTAGGGATATATGTGCCTATTTAAGGTGGTCTAACTATCAGTGCAATCCTTGTTCCTAACTGAAACCTCCTGAGATTGGTTTTTATTGTCTGGTTTTTTTATTAGTATGTTTGCCATACATAATGATCACAGCCATCATGAGGAATTGATACCTGTACCTATTACACCTTAATTCATTTTTTCCCTTTCCTCTCCCCTCCCTTCAACTTCTCTACCCCAGTTACAAAAGTTATTTTCATTTTTTCCCTACAATTCTCTTTTCTAAAAACCGCTTTTTCCTTCCTTCCCTTCCCCCTCTCCCATTCCTTGGTCCCCTTCAGATTTGAACAAGTTTCTCCTTCCCAATATTTATTCTCCAGTTTGGTTCTTATTTACAGTTTGGTTTTCTCACACTAGAGAAACACTGTGATATTTAAACTTGTGGGTCTGATTTATTTCACTTAAGGTTATGTTCTTATAATGCATCCATTTACCTAGAAATGTCTCAAATGTATCCTTCTTTATGGCAAAGTAGTGCTCCATTATGTATGAATACCACATTTTCTTTATCCATTCATCTGTTAATGGACATATGTGCTGTTTCCAAGGTTTAGGTATTATAAATTGTGCTGCTATAAATGGGTATGCATGTATCACTGTGGTATAATGACTTTAACTCTTTCAAGAAGATGTTTAGAAGGGGAATAGCTGGGTCAAATGGAACCTCTGCTTTTAGTTTTTTGAGGAATCACCATACTGATTTCCATAGCAGTTGTATCAGTTCACAGTCCCACGTAACAATGAAGAAGGCTTCCTTTCTCCCTCACAGCCTTCCCAGCATTGGTCATTGATTTCTTGAGGATAGCCAGTCTTTCTGGAGGGAGATGGAATCTCGGTGTCGCTTTAATTTGCATTTCTCCAATGATCAGTGACGTTCTTTCTTTCTCTTTATCAGCGGATAGATTTTGCACTCTGACCAGAATCTCCCGTCAAGAGGCTTCTAAAGACCCTGTCAAGTAGCATCGCAGCGACAGCCTCACCATGGGTATCAAGATCTGTTTCTTCAGTCTCTCCATTGCTGGGGCAAAATGCCTGACCCCCTGAGCTTAGCAGGAAGGTTTATTTTGGCTCCCATTTCAGCCCATGATTGACAGTGTGACAGTGTCACCACAGGGGAGACTGGAAACAAGGAGAGAAGGAAGGAGTGAAAAGGGGACGCCTGCTTCCGGCCTTGCCCATTGCTGGTGAGCGAACCCAGCTCCCAGCAATAAGCCAGCCATTCCGCTTCCCAGTCGTCACCCTGCAAAGCACTGCGCATGAGCACGTGAGGCTCTGGGGACATTTTAGGCCTGAACCAAAACAGAGAGAAAAAAGGCTCTTCCTAGGAGCCTATAGATATTAATTAGTGTTTTCTTCGGGACTAGAAAATCCTTGATAAATTCTGTTACAACCCAAATACAGCAAACTTTCATATTACGAAATATTTTCATTTAAAATGTGAATCCTATTTCATGTAAAGTGGAAACATAACTTGGATTATCTTTCTGGGATGAATAAGTATATTTATGACTGCAGAAGTAATTCCTGGATAGTTGATGAGAACTGTGAACATCAAGTGTAATTCAATCATTTACAGTGCAATGTGTCCCAAATATTTCAATTTTTAACGTATTTTTAAACATGAGGGTTTTTTTCTGAGTCAATATAATATTCAATTATCTTTACTGATTTTATTTTTATATAGAAATTTATTTTTAATATTGAATGCAGAGTACTTGATTGGTTTTCTAATGTACTCTTCATACACTTATATAGAATGTCAAATGCATTGTATATTAAAGTATTATGCCAATGAAATTCATCTTATTAAATCAAACTTTCTCTTATTCTTCATTGTTTGAATGAGAAAACATGAGTTTCCCTTGGTGAATTACCTGTGAGAGCTTCAGAATCTGGGCCAGTTAAGGAGACTATTTCATTCACATGGCTGCGTGAGAGCGGATGCTTCCATCTGTGCCCGCAGCTCCAACGCACCTGCTCGCCTTCCCTCCTTACCTGATTTGTCTCCCCAACTTGCCTGCTGCTTTAAAGTTCATCCTTTCTCAAATGTGGACTTTTATTACAAATCTAAAGCTCTTTCAATTTTATAATAAATCGGCCCTGCAGTATTTGATTTTTAAAAATCCCTAAAAAGGGTATTCAACATATGACACATGCTTCATAAAGATCATACGGATTAATCGTATAAATAAATAGAGGAACAAACTACGTTAAGACAGTGTATTGATACAATCTAGGAAAGTGGCATAGAGAAGGGAGTATATGACTACTTTAGAAAAACAGTGAGAAAAGTCTGGTTTGCCAAATGAAAGTGGAAGATGTTAAAAGGTTTAAGTTAGATGAGAGGAAATAAAACAACGTAAGATACTTATTTCTCATAGTAATACAAACATTTGGAATTTTAAGGGAACTAAAAATGAAAAGTGTTCATAAACTAAAATATAAAACGTAAGCACTTGCATCAAGCCCAGGCCATATCGAATAGAATAAGAAATGTTGTCTCCACAGAAGGATGCCAATCATTTCGTTTCTCGTTGTTGCTTAGAGTACAACGCTATTAACTTTTTTTATCATTTCTCTCAGTTTTTCCATGAGGTTTTGATCCACAGCATTGTTTTACTGAGTTCTTTGAGTGAAGCTTTGGAGGAGAACCCATTACTGCCCCCTGTGGCCTAGAAATGTAACATCAGGAGGACGAGACGCGGAATGGAAATTCCAGAGAAGTCAGAAGCTGGGGCTGGGGAGGATGATAGAAGCAGCTGCCACTCACAACAGTTCCGAAGAAATTATGGAAAATAATGTTTTCCAAAAGTATGAATAACAGGCTGTTAAAGAATGGGATAAATTTAAAAAGTTTATGAAATTGAGGACCCAAATGAAGCCAATATGTACTTTCCACCTATATACAATCCATCCTCTATATTGGTGGGTTCTGAACCCATGGATTAACAATATCTGGGAAGAACACATACCTCCCGACTGAACATGTACAGGAATTCTTTTTAGTTCCCCAAACACTATGAAAATAGTATAATAACTTGTAGTGTAACAAACATTTGCATAGCATTTACAGAGTATTAGCTGTTAGTAACTGAGGGGTTATTTACAATAGACTGTAAGCTATATGAAAATCCTATGCTATTTTACATAAGGGACTTGAACAACTACAGGTTTTGGTATCTGTTTTATCCACTTGGAAAGTAAAAAACTAATTTTTTAAACAATGTCTGAATTTGGGGATACATATGAACAACAATAATAATAAATATGTAATAACTAACCCTTCACTGATATCAACAGATCATAGTCTATGTAGTCTATTACATTTAGATTAGTGACTATTACATTTCTAGATCTAAAAATACTTTGTCTTATTTGAAGTTTAATCTTTGTCTTGTGACTATGAGCTAGTATAAGTAGCGAATAAGAGAAAATCTAGGGAAATTATAAACCAGTAAAATTTTAGTCTGAGCTCTTGAGTATCAAGCGTTTATTTAGAGTTTATATGTTTGATTCACTTCAATCTTAATGATAAGTTTATCAAATGATTTTACTTGAAAAGTTCATTCATCTGTCTGTTTAAAACTCATTCTTACACAATATCTGTATTGAATGCTACAAGGAAATTTTCCAAACCTTCCTTTTTTATTTTTCACATAAGGAAGAAATTTATTCACACTTTTACATAAAATATTTAAATGAACATTATTATGGCATTTGGTATGAAATAAAAAGCATTTCAAAAGCTTAGCACAAATTTGCAAATAACAAGAACAGAGGAATTATAAATCAGAAAAATATTTATTATTGTTGTTTGTATGTATTCTCAAATACAGACATTGTTTAAAACATTCATTTTTGACATTCCAAGTGCATAACACTTGTTTGTTATGAACAAAACAAAAAATTAATGCAACGATATTTAAATTAATGTAACTTATTTTCAGTGTCAGAATCACCCTAACTATTGAACATCATCT
Organism: Heterocephalus glaber; assembly: GCF_000247695.1. The sequence continues at coordinate 23,887,955 of NW_004624753.1, read as the reverse complement.
ATTTCCAAAAAGACAGAAAGACCGACACCACCATACACATTGCCTAAACATAATAAAAACTTATCCCTCATGTTTTAATGGATATGAAATAAATTAACTATTAGCTTCTTTATACAAATGATTTTAGAATAAAAGTGGAATTCTACAAGGGACTGTAGCAGTACTATACAATTATAGTGTAATTTATATTTGTTAAATCTTAATCAAGTATTTTTTTTATCTTATGTGAATACTGGTTCATTTCCAAAATAGATGCACATTAGTCTTGCTCATACATTTTGTTTTTGAATTTTATTCCAGTGAGCTGACATCAAGTTGGGGCTTCAATAGAAAAGTGGTATTTTTCTTTCTCTAGTTCTTTTTTATTAAATAAATGCTGCTCTACTTGGCAGTGTGGAATCTCTAGTTATGATTTTGCCATGTATGTTGCTGTGGCAATCATTTTCCAAAGAGGGACATTCAGATTATCAAGGTATCGTAATCTTTCCTCTAAAAATGTCAAAAAATTGCTACTTGTTTGTACAGCTTTTAATTTCCCATACTAAGGTAATAAAATTTTATGTTCTCTGAAGTTTACCCAATTATTTCACAGGAAATTAATTTTCCGATGGATTACACTAACCTCTGAACCATGACATAAAATCATGTCTACTAGTGATATTACTAATTACCACCAACAGGAATTTGAATCATGTGTAAATGAACATGACAAGTACAAGCCACAGTAACTGGTAATTATTGGTAAATAGGTTAATGTGTGGGAAAGAATGTTACATACAACTTGAAACCTTTCAAAGAAGCACTGGTGATACCAAAAGGAAAATAGAGCATCTTTGTGTTTTAAACCTGGGTTATGATTACTTATTGATATTTATAATTTAAATCATGGAAAATCATTTAGAGTTTATTTGTTTGATTCATCTCAGTCTTAATACTAATATTTACTTTGTAAATTCACTATTATGAGGATAAAGTGCCATACTGTGTGAAAATACTGTCATAATCATGCTAAACCCAGGTACTCAAAAATGTTCCTTTGATTTTTCCTCCTTCTTTATCCTTTCTCCTGATCATTTGATTATTTTTTATCTTTAAATATATAATCATATTTAAATTATTGCTAATATTAGTGAGAATGATTTCATGGTTTTTACTAAAACCATGTTCCTAAATGCCATCATTTTTAATATATGAATAGGAAATCTACTTTGTTTTCAAATATTGTAGTATGAAACTCTAATGTTGAGTCTTGAAAATGTACAGTTTAATTCAGGGAGCAGGCTTGGCTTTCTAAGTAGTGAAATATTATGAATGAGGAAGCAGAAATACGAACCAACAAACAGAGTATCTATGGAGTTGGATCATGTCATCCTGAAATCAACAAAACAGGCCGAGTAAATGAAAGATGAAGGACAAAGCCAAAGAAGAGTTCAGTGAGTGTCATGGGAGCCAAGTTAGCAGAGATCTTCAAAGCAGAAGCTAGAGTCAAAAGATTTAAAAAGTAGAAAGAAGACAGGATAGCAAGAGTCAGAAAGAGACATCTACTAAAAAGTAATGTATTAGAATTTTCTCTTCACAACCAATTTGGGAAGTGAAAACCCGAGAGTCATACAATTGTAATGGGTTGACAAAGGTCATGGAACCAGTGAAAGGAAGAACTGAAACTTATTCCTAGATGTTCAAGTGAGAGATCATTAAGAATCCACTTGAAGTAGTTATAAGGAGGTTACTTCTCATCATCTAGAAAGTCATTTCTGGAGGATTGTGGGAACCAAAACGGAAACTGAAAAAGATTTAAGAGTAAGCAGATAGTAAGAAAATGGGCACTACTCTTAGGACTTAAGAACAAGTAGACAAAGATAACCAACTCAAAGGATTAATGGTGTCAAAAGGGAGATAGCCACTGCCAGAAACCATTAAAACTGCTAGTCGGAAGGCGGCAGGGAACGACTTTTTAAGAGACATAAAGCAACTGAGCCAGGAGTTATTTGACCTAAAAATTGAACTATTCAAAATTAAGTTTTTGAGAACTTTAAATGAAAGGGAAGGAAGTCTATTACTTTAGTTCTTAATATTATTTTTTTATTTTATATATTTATTTTGATAGTTTAATTCTGTCTAACAAAATATCTTATATTTTGGAGAAAACTATTCAAAAATTTAGACAAATGCTCTAAAATGGAATGATAAATTTTTAGATAATCCCCCTAAAAGTACGATCTCGCTCCAGATTTTTTGTTTTTTCAGTACCGGGGATCAAACTCAGGTCCTTGCACTTGTGCAGCAGGTGGCAAAATCACTGAGATAATCCCCGGCCCAAAAGTAGGATCTCTAATATTTTAAAAGACTAATTTGTTTTGAGTAGAATCATATTCATGCATTTTTATTGTGTCTGCTTGGTAAATATTTGTATCCAGTAAAATTACGTATGTATTGGTTTAAATCTAAACTGTCCTCTAAATCCACACGCATCTGAAAGGTAGTTGAATCAGAGAGCATTATACTCATCAGTGAACCCATCCATTGGTGAATTCAGGAGCTAAATAGGGTGTTAGAAAATGGATCCCCACTGGTTTGGGTCTGTCGCTGTGTCCTGTCCACAACTCCTCCTCTCTCTCTCTGCTTCCTGCCAGTCTCATCCCCCTCTACCAAGTCACTTTTACCTTGGAACCAGCCAGCCATGGATCGAATCACCTAAAAATGGTCAGCATGAACAAACCTCCTCTTTTAAGTTGTGTCTGGTATTTCGTCCTAATAACAAGGAAATGACTAGTGCAATGTATTAGTATTTGCATGTGTGTGTGTGTAGACCCATGCTTTTGTTTTTATTTGACCAATCAATGTAGAAAAGCAAGAGGAAACAGATTAAGACAAGAGAACACATAAAGACATATATTTATTTCACACTTACTTGGTTTTGTGTTCGTCCTAGCCATGCCTTTTGAATAAAGCCAGTGAACATATGCAGAACATAGCCATCTTCTGAGTGCTTTCTACTTGCTTTGTGCATGTACATATGTCACATGTACCAAGCATTTGATACTCTTGGCATCCCTCAAATAGAGACATTACTGTACTATCTCTTTTAGGATATAGAAGTCTGTATGCTGCCCAAGGTCACAGCACTGGTCACTGAAACATTAAGTCTTTGCTCCAGACCCTATGACTCTAGAGCCCAAGTTCTTAAGTATTGTCTGTTGCCTCTAAAAACCTGAAAAATTACTCATATTACAATTATTGTTACTATGGGGGCCAGGGGATAAGAAAAATACCACTTGTGATAGATTTTATAGAAGGCTCTTCTGAATCATCTTAAAGGAGGAAAATCTCAGGGTAAAAATTTAGGTTTAACAGTCTGGGCCTGGGTTCACCAAGGACCAATCATATATCCTATCTAATCTGTGACAAGATCAGCTTATTTTATGAGATATTACATTAACAAAATTTGTTAGTGTAGATTTCGCCTTTTAAAACCTGTCAGTTTTTGGATATATGGTATGGTAATAACAAAGGAAAGTAAGTGTTAAATAGCAAATACACACTGACATATATATATGCGTCATTATTGACTGAGAAAAAATACTTTTTCTTTCCATTGTTCTCATGCTTAGGTAGATGAGGAAGAAAGATAACTTCTTTCAAATCAAGCAACTAGGAGTAGAAAGCACCCATGGTCCTACTTTCACCAATAATTTTTAGTCATCTTTATGACTACATAGCATGAAGACATAAAGACAGGCCCAGTGTATTTCAGGTGCAGAGAAGGCCTGTGGAGGCCCAATACCTCAGGTGAACTTTTTTGAATTGTTGCTGCAGGATGGTGATTAGCTTCCATATAATTAAGCATGAAAAATTACACTAATAAGGGAGCTTTATCCAATGTTCTTCATATTTGACTGTAGCACATGATACAAATGGTCATTTCTTCTTTCCTGGGTGCTTCTTTCACTACCTTCTGAGGATTTACTCTCTTTATTTTCCATCCATCTCAGGTATTCTCTCTTTGCATTTTATCTCAGCATATTGCAATGATACAGAACTGAGGATTTCATAGACCCATAGCTTATTGGACAATAAATGTGCTAATTATATCTCTACCTAGAATCCCTTCCTAACCACCAAATATGTGTATCTTCCTGCTTCCACGGTTTCTTAACTTGCATGCTTAAGAGTCCTGTCACAATTAATGTCCAGGAACTAATGTTTCTACACCATCCCCCAACCTGTGTTTTCAATATTATTTCACTATATGTACATAAAATTCAATTTCTTTGTTAAGCCAGGTCATTAGCCTTATAGCCATTATTCTTTTGTTTTCTTAACCACCAAATTGGGAGACTGCCTTATTGATTATGTCCAAAGCAGGCTGTAAAGAATTAACCCTACAACTGGCTTGTTTATAGAAGTGAGTCCAGCTGAAGCCTACTTGCCAAGGTCAGAGTAACTCCTATCCAAATTTCATTCCTGTGACAAAAACCTCCTTAACTAGAAGGACAAGGTTCTAATTAAAACCCTACATTTTGCCTGTTCCTAATTCAAGAATGCTTTGTCTTGGCCTTTACAAGCCCTACCTTGGTATCCATAGAAACTACAGGACTGCACATCCTCACATGTAGTTCCCCTTTACCCCCATCTGATTATCAACAAAAATCAGTGGTTTGGACTGACCAGGGCCTTTGCTAGTTAATCAGCACTGGCCATCCTGGTTCCCCACTTCTCTGTTTCTTTAATTCTGTCTTTGAGCCTTTCTTTAACCATGCATTGAACACTGTGCAGGAGACTTAAACCTACTGCACAGGTCTCCAGTAATTGTTGAGCTCCTAGTATAGGTCAAAATATTCCTGTATTAGTAAAACAGTGTAAAAAAGACTATGTCTTTATGATTACAGTTTAGGAGCATCCAAATTATTTGATACACATATTAATAAGCAGATAATATGGTGTCTGAAAAGGTAACATTCTTAACAAAGAAAACTGGAGCATGTGAGGGATACTGGAAAGAGGAAAGGAAATGGAAACACTGAATGGAAGATTGTGATCTGCCTCTTGAGAAGGTTACTTAAACACATAGACATGAGACAGTTCACTTGACAGAGTAGAGACATCTGGGCAAAAATCATTCTAAGAAAAAGGATAAAAAATAAAGGAGCTAAAGAGATAATTTTCTTGGCATCTTTGAGAAATAGCAACAAAAATAATGTGTCTGGAATAGGCTCATCAAGAAAGAAAACCCACAGTGAGAAGATATTTTGCAAAAGGGAAGGTGACAAAGAGTTGGAGGGAGGGGGAAGAAAAGGGAGGGGAAGAGATGAAAAGCAATTAAGATTGTTGTGCACATGAACCAACGCCCACAATGAACATGATCTTCATGTACTGCAGACATGTACTAATAAAAATGTAGTCAAAAGAAAGGCATGTCTTCAAAAAAATCTTTTAGGCAATAGTAACTCCTCTAATTTTGTATTCCAAGTGAGAGAGAAAGCATTAAAGAGTTTGACTATTTGACATTATATATCCTAAATTTTCTAAGAATTATTCTGACTACTGTGCCAAAAATAAACATGAAAAAGGCATAGTCATAGATCCACACAGAAAGAAAGTGATCTATTAAAAGGCTGTTACATTTGCCTTTCTGATCAGTGGTAAGGTCTGACCAGGTAATAGCAGCAGAAGTGATGTTGAACAGCTAGATTTGGGATATGTTTCTCTTGCATCTTATAACAAATCCATCAGTTCACTGACCAACTCTACTTAAGTTACATCCAGAGTCTGGATGATGCATTCACGCTTTGCAACTTGATCCAACCACTTGACCCAACTGTTAGTCTGGGCTTGAGCTAATACAATAAACTATTACATAGTTTGACTTCTTATTTTCTCCCACATCCCCACGCTCATCATCATTCTACAATACGAGTGCTCCTTTGACATGTCTTTCCTCTGCCCAGATTCTCCATCAAACCTGCCATTTTATTAGTTTCTTTGCTTCTTTTGGGGCCAAAGTGTTGAACAGAGGGCTATACGGGCACCACACCCCTGACTGACTCTCCCCGCCCTCCACTACATTTGAAATAAACACCAAATTCCAAGAAATGAGCAACAGAAATTTACACACTGATCATTTTCCTCTTTAACTTGTTCTGCTGCCACTCTCCAAGTTGTAGTTTCCACTCTAGTCTTCTCTACCTCAAGGAAGAGTATATAAAACTATTTCTCCTACCTAGACAAATCTGCCACTGATATTTCTGTAGTTGAATCCTTTTCTTCTATGATCAGATGTTAGTTTATTACAAAGAATTTTCTGTCCCACTGCTCCTGGCCCAGAGGTAGGGGCTTCTGAGCCACCATCCCACTGCTCCTGGCCCAGAGGAAGGAGCTTCTGGGCCACGATCTAGCCCACCACTCCCAGTCCAGAGGAAGGGGCTTCCTGGCCACCATCCATTCTGCCACTCCCAGCCCAGAGAAAAGGGCTTTTGGGCCACCGTCCATCCCACCGATCCTGGCCAAGAGGAAGGGGCTTCTGAGCCACTGTCCCACTTCTCCCAGCTCAGAGGAGATGAGCCCTGTGGATGCCAACAGCACCCCATCCCCGGGTTGAAATGAGAAAACACATAAGTAAGTCTCAAAACCAGACTTCCAGATCACCTACAGCAACCCCAAAGAGAAATGAGATGGAACACTCTGATACACAACCAACTGGACCCACTGAACTGGCAACAAGAGAGGATCTGGAAAAAATGAAATCAGAAATAATTTCGCAGATAACAGCAGAAATTGTGCTCATAGTGCAAGACATGATAATAAATCTAGAGAGGAGCTGAGGAACATGATGGAATCCCAATGTAGGAAACAAATGGAATCCTTAAAACAGATGCAAATAGAGTTCCAGGAGATGAAAAACTCCAATGAAAGTCTACACAGCAGAATGAGCCAATGTAAGGACAGAATTTCAGATATAGAAGATAAGATTGCAATTAATGAACAGGAAAAGAAAAATTGCTTCAAAATTTTAAGGGGGCACAAGAAATCAATCCAGCAGCTGCTAGATGATGCAAAGAAGAATAACATAAGGCTGATTGGAGTCAAAGAAGAAACAGGACAGAGTGCAGATGACACAAAATAACTCTTCACAGAAGTAATGGCAGAAAACTTTTGAAGCAGGGGAAAAGAACTTGACATACAGATAAGTGAGGCATATAGGACTCCAAATAGCCTTGAT
>NW_004624753.1:23757101-23868932 GCF_000247695.1 Heterocephalus glaber | reverse complement strand
CCTAGACACCCACTATCAAAAGGAGAATTAAACCAGATATGTAACTTGGATTGCTCTCCAAGCAAGGGTGGATTCAAAATATAGGACAGGGATAGAATTTACAAAACATTTGATAAATTGAATGTAGACAAAAAACCACACAATATTTCACAAAAATATGTCTATATTTAAGAACATAGATCAAACATATTCCACATGGTCTCTATGATTGGAGTGGGAAAGAGAAAAAAAATTAGGAAAAAATATAAAATGACCCTCAGGCTGAAAAATGACAGGGGTATGTTAACAACAAGGAGAAATGTAAGATGCATTCCAATTTTAGACATACATGAGAAAAATATGTTAGAGATTTGATGAATATAGTGAATATTATAGTGCAGGCTTATGCATAAGAGATTTTAATGAACAATGAGAGAAATATGATAAGGAAGAACATTTTGATTAATATTATCATGAAAGTAAAAATAACTAAATTGTGAAATGCAATATTTAAATCTCGATAGCCAAAATATTCCCATTTAGCCTTAGAATATTTCTATTTGTTTCTCCTTCAATCCCGAACCTTGTTGTTTCCAGTTTTCAAAAGCTTTTACCGATCCTTCCTCCTAGGTTCTCTCACTGAAATATTTCCACTCCTTTTTTCAGTATCTCCAGCCCAGCTTTAGCCCATCGCCTTCTTCTTTCTCTCTTGGATTATCGCCATGGTTTACTAATTGGTCTCACAAGATCTAAACTTGTCAGTAGCCATAATGCTTTATTATCTTTCCAAAAATAAAACTGGGATTATTTAACTTCTGTTCTGAAATGTGTTTGATATGTTTTTACCTACTGTCCTAAGGGTAAAACCCAAATTCAGCTCTCTTAATGGAGAGGTTTCACTATCGAGTCTTTGATTACCTTCTCTTTCTACTGTCTCACAGCTTGCTTTGCCCTTGCATCCCTTCTCCATCATTCCAGATCACTTCTGCTTCTTGTCATTTCACTGAAGAAAGCCTATATGTACAGTTTGATGGTTTCTCAACGGTTTAAAATAGACAGATAATTCAGAGCACATCTCAAGGCAGGAGAGGTTTAGTTTACTCATTGTTTCCGTTCATGATCTGCTGTCTCCAAGCCAGAGACGTCCAGGCTGAAGTGTGTGCTGGAGCAAAGAAGGTTAGCTCCTGGGAATCAGGAACCCCAGAGGGGCCAGGAGGTGCAGAGCAGAAGGGAAAAGAGACTGAATGTATCTCAAGGCCCCACCTCCATGACCATGACCATTCCAGAAACACCTTGAAGTTTGTTTCACACTCCCACGGGCAAATCCACCCAATCAAGTTGAAATTCCATCCTAATTAAGACATCACTTATCTATACATCGAAGACAAATACATCTGTGTCAAGAGTTAGAAAGTCCACCATTTTTATTTACAGCAATGTTCCTTTGTTAGACAAGTAAGAAAGATTCAAATATATTACATGAAATAGAGTCTTTCTCCTTAGACCCTGCCTAATCTTTGACCTTTCCAATACATACAAATATTGTATCATTGTTTTGGGACAGGATGCTCATATGATGAACAAGTCTTTAAGGGTTCTTTGTAAAATGTAAATCATACGGGTTGTTTTCATGTTGTTTACACTAACTGCGACAGTGCACTGTCTGAGATATCCCATATTATCTTTATTTGTAGGTTTTGAAATGTATCATTTGCTTGTAAACTTTGGGGATATGATTTACTAGGCACCGAACACACTGACAGGTTCTGACTAAGACAGATGAAATGACACAATGATTTCTTGTCTTCATTAACACGTGCTTGTTACAGGCTCCATAGCCTGATTTTACTTCACAAGGCAGGCTTTTCCTCCATTTAGATTAGTTGCTTTTAAATTAAAATTCCTAAATCCACTCATCTGGTGAGAATCATAAAAGAGAAAAATATTGCATTTTTCTTCTATTTTTAAGCTTGATTGAAAAGCATGTTTATGTCAAACACAAATAAAGTGCAGACCTGTAGTGTTTTCTCCATGGGGTTGCCAACACTTTGTTATGTTGTTTACAATGAATCCTGTAAGAATAGCAAATCAAATTGACAGATGATCAATGTCAGATGTGTCTAGTCATTGCTTGTGCAAACAGAATACCAGAGCAGACTTCAACTGGTCACTTAAGTGCTGATGATCATGTGCACATTGTGAAGCAACCTGCAGTCAAAACTTACTGTAAAAGTCACCTTGGTGTGCAAATACACTTAGCATGAATTTCACATTAGCTTGTGAAAGGTAGTTTTAAAAATGTCTAAAGTACGTGATGAAGCACCTATTCGTACTGAGAAATATACTCTGAACATTAATTTTTTATCTATATCATTTTAGTTATTAGAGATTGTTAATCATAACAGTTTTAAAACTACGAAATAAATGTTACATTTTTATTAATCTGAATTCACTAATTAAATTGTTTCAATATGGCATCTTTTGGCATCTTTGTTGAGCTAACATAAATGATTCCAAGTTTACAGAATTCAATGTGTCTTATCTTAAAGATAGGCATTATTTACTAGCTTCTAATTTTATAAAGGAAAATAATACAGAATAAATAAATATCCTATATTCTAACTATTCTTGGAGAGGTTTAATTTTTCTCTTTTTATCTGTCTTTAACTGTTGTTATTTTATGTATGTTGCAATAAATGTTAAAATAAATTTCAAAGTTTAATATTTTCCTTACAAAGGTTTTCAAATGATGTTGGAATTATTTTCATTATGAAAAGTTACATTTTATTTTATTATGTGCAAGGTTCACACAATATATTTAACAATGATATATCATATACATTCATGTGTTTTCTAAATAAAATATTAAGACAAATTTCAATTTCTCAGTTATCTATATGCTTCCCATTTTTTATTAATTATTCATTTATAAAAAGTATAGTAATTGATCTCATACTTTATTATAGAAAAACTAAGAAAATCAAGCTATTATTAAAAACATTACACAAAATGGATAACTGCAACTAGACTAATTTCAAAATGAATTAAAGTCAGCTCAAAATGATGAAGTTTAAAAATTTCCAGTATGTTTATAGCATATTTATATACTATTCAAAAGACAGTGCAGTGTCCTTTGGAATCAGTTTGTATTCTAAAACAAAAGTGGCAATAAAAACAGACACTCAGATAAATACATAATATGGTACTTTTCTCCTGGAGAGAGTATGCCTTATTTTCACACATACTTGAGAATTTGCTTGAAAGTGTTAAATATGAACATGTATATTGCCCCTCTAGCCAAGGTCAGTAGTTTTGAATACTACAATAGAATCTTTCATTTTCATTTCAATATTCATCAGTGCAGGCAGAAGAAACCTGTGTTTTATAGGATCACTGAGATAGAAAGAGACCTACTAGGGCATCTTTACACATTCTTCTGCCAAAATGGGATAGATCATTCTCTTCCAGTATGATCTGCATGCATCATAAAGCAGGTGCCTTATGAGACTATTCCCAGCTGAAATCTGAGATGTCATGAATGTTCAGAATAAGTATTCTAGATCAGAGGCAACAACAATATACCAAACTTGCAGCTGACATGCCAATTCTTAACACTATAAATACAGAATCAGTGTATATATATGTATTTGAATATTCACAGGACATAGGCGAATCAAATTGCTATTGTATAATTATATGCTGAGTTTATATAGTTTCATACTTCAGGGTGGAGTAACGATAATTTTCCATAAAAATCAATAGAAATTATTTTTTGAAAGAGCCACATCAACTGTTTGTAACCATCTACAAAGTTAAAGATATAAAAACTAAAAATTGTAGAAATAGCTATGTGTTTGCTAAGATAAGAAACTAGATCACGAAGAGGAGCAATGCTTGACTGATTTTTAGGAGTTGCCTCAAATGTTTTCCTGTGAAAACTTTTTCCCTTGAAAACTCTTTGTCACATGATGCATGAAAAAAATTAAAATGTTACATTGTGCTTGAGAGATGTTAAATTAGAATCTAACAAATTAAATAGAATTTTTCAGAACACTTAAGAGCATAACAATAAAATTGTGCACAAACTGCATTTCTTACTCCCATATAGTTTCAGAGATTTTCAGCAAAAATTATTAGTTATTTATCTTACTGTAATGTCATTTGTCATAATCTCACCAAACAAAATGACAAATACCATGAGCTACCTCTTTTCTAATAATTTTTCGATCTATACTTAACTTTGCCCTGAGGGTCATATGTTTGAAATTACACACATAACTCTCTGGTCGAATATTCCTCAGTGGTCCCAAACCACCTAAGGAAGAGAATGTACTTTTATTTCTAGGACACAGACAACCTCTTTGCCCTTGCACATTTTATTCCACTACTGAGAAAGAGAAAGCTTCCTTGCAAAATTTAGATTTTGTACAACTTATTATTTCTGCTCTGTCTCATTTCTTCAAGCCTCTCATGTGTGGGTTGAAATCTCCTTTACTGCGAAATTTGTAACTTTTTCCCAGAGATCAAGGAATTTCCTCTTATACATTCATTATACCAAAATTTATATTTTATTATAATTTTCCTCATGCATCTTTACTGCTTGTTGAGATTATAAACACTTTTATATCAGGAAATATATCTTTTCCTTTATATTTCTAATCTGAAAAAAAATAAAATGTTGATAAATAAGATGCCTAAGGGCTTTACAAAATTTTTTCCTAATTCTAAAACAACCCAATGACTGTTTGTTACTTGACATGTTTTACGAGAGTGCATCACTTTCCAGGTTGAATTATCAGTCACTGTTAAAGCTGGGACTCCAAATCTGGCAAGCAGAGCCTGGGATATGCATTCTTGACTTCACTTCTGGTTAACTTCACTTCTTCTTCTGTTGATTACACAAGGATAGACTCCATTTAGAAACCATTTCAAGGAAAGGATAGTTAAACTTTCCTAAGGGTGAGCATTGCCCATTTTAAAAATTACCTGGCAAAGTCTCTTTTAACAATAACCAAAGACATAAACCAACTTTTAGGGAATTGTGAAGAAGCCAATATCCATATGGATAAACTCTATAAATATTTACAAAATTGTAAACACCAATCTGTGGAGTCTGTTTTGTTTTTTTTTACTATACATGATTTTCAAAGAATCATTTTCAGCCATGAGTCGGAGTCTCATTCCTTATATTGGCCTTAGACACTGTCTTTTCTCTCCATCCTCCTTCGCTGTTGCATGTTGATCAGGTGATGATAATTTCCAACCAGGACATTGCTGAATGTAATAAACACAAAAGCAGTGAAAACAAGATGGAGCCAGAAGCCAGTGTAAGGCAAGGCTGTGCTGGGAAAGCTGAGTCAATCTTTACCTATAAGGTGGACTTATTTTTCTAGGTGTGAAGTCCCATTTTTATGCAGGCTGTGTGGAATCTCCTTGATCTCATTTCACAGACTCAGAGTCATGAAAATTATCTTTCTAAAGTCAGTTCCACAAAGGAATTCACCTGTTATCCTATTCTGTTATTCCTATTCTAATTTTATCTTTCAATATCTCTGTACTTCAAATTCTTTCATTTTCTAAATTCTCATACATCTGTAACATTATCACACGCATGATTTCTGTAGGTTTTAATATAGCTTTATTTTTGAAATTCTAATCTTATTGGACAAAGCATCCTCTGAGACCACTCATCATCTTTTCTCTTGCCTTGTGTAAACCACTGCTGCTATAGAGCTGCTTCAACCACAGCTCTACAATTTATACAGAAAGGGGAGGAGGACAAAGGGGTGGAGGAGAAGGAGGAGGAGGAGGAGGAAACTCACAGGGTGCTTGTCTTTGTGGGTTGTGCCTCAAGCAGAATTCTTGATTCCAACATATTTTCCTCATTGTTACAAGTTCACAAGCTGTAACTCGGAATTAAATAAACATTTTCCCAGTGTAGAGTATAAGCAAAGAAGAGTAAAGCAGAGAGGGAGAAATAGAAGGGCAGAGATAAAAGTAGGTATAAGGAGGAAATCAGGGGATGGTAGGAAAAGAGAAAGGAGGGATAAGAAGGGAGGAAGGAAGAAAGGAGGGAAAACGGAAGGAAGGGAGGGAGGGGAAGAAAAGAAAATACATCTTATTTGATGTATAGTATTAGACAATGGGGTAAAATTCTTTAGTATAGGGAAAACCCAATAGCATATTTTATTAGCACATGTTCACTGCACAGCAGAATTGCATTTGCTGTGGTGAATCAGTACACACGCTCCGCACATCTTTGTTACTTTTGCGCCCTTTTCCCCCAGCTTTGCCTTTGCCCCTAACTCCCCATCCCTCCTCATATCCTTCCCCAGATCCCCTACTCATCTGAAAATCATCGACTTCCCTGTTTCCTGCCATCTCGCCTTCATTTTGCTCTTTAAATTATTTACATTTTGGGTTTCTCATATAAGAATAACCATGTGACATTTAACCTTCTATGTCTAATTTATTTCACTTAGCATTATGATTTCAAGATCTATGAATTTTCCCGCAAATTACTCCAATGTGTCATTCTTTATTGCTGAGTAACAATCCATGGTGCATATATACCACATTTTTGTTAATGATGGATTCATTTGTTAATGGGATGATAAGCAGCTTCCAAGATTTAGTCATTGTAAATTGTGCTGCTATAAACATGGGTGTGCTGTAGTATGACAGCTTTGACTGACTAGAGAAGATGCCCAGGAGAGGAACAGCCCCAGGTCAAATGGAGATTCCAGTTTTAGTTCTTAGAGGAATCTTCCTACTAATTTCTATAGTAATTGCACTAGTTTACAATCTCCCCAATAATGTAGAAGGGTTCATTTTTCCCTACACTACTACCAGCATATTTTTTTGTTTTTCTTTTTGTTTTTTTGAGACAAGGTCTTGCTGTTCTTGAACTCACTATGTATCCCACACTGGTCTTAAACTCGAAGTGACCCTTCTGCCTCAACCTCCCAAATGCTGGAATTATGGGTGTGCACCACCACACCTGGACAGCATTTGTTGTTTTTTTGTGTCCTTGATGATAGCCATTCTTGGAGAAAGATGGAACCTCAACCTTGGTGGTATTTAATTTACATCTGTCTAATGACCAAAGGAACTGAACATTTCTGGTGTATTTATTGGCTATTTGTACATCTTTCTTGGAGAAGTGTGTAATCATACATTGACCATTTTTATTGTGTCTTTTGATTTGAGGGGTCTAATTTTTTATTCTTTATATACTCTAGATATTAGTCCTCAGTCCATAGAGAATCTGGGAGATAAACTTTCTTATTTTGAGGGTTGTATCTTCACTCTGTTTATTGTTCCCTGTGCAAAAGGTGTTTAATTTGATACAATTCCATTTGTTGATTTTTGGTATTATTTTTAATGCAAGTTGGTTTTTGTTCAGAATGTCCTTACTCAAGCCTGCATCTTAATGAGTTTTACCTACTGTAACTTCCAGCAGATGCAATGTTTTTGTTTTTATATCTAGGTCTTTGATACAGTTTTATTTGACTTTAGTACTGCATGAGAGATTTGGGTCTAGATTCACTCTTCTGCACATAGATACCCAGATTTCCCAGCACCGTGTTTGAAGGGGCTGTCTTTCCTCCAGCATCTGATTTTAGCCCCTTTATCAAAGCTCAGGTGACTGGAGATACAAGGGCTGTTTCTGTGTTTTCTGTCCCATTGTTGGACATGTCTGTTTTTGCGCCAGTATCATGCTGTATTTATTATGAGAGCTTTGTCCCATAACTTGAAATGCAGGGTTATAAAGTCTCCTATGCTACGTGGCTGCTTTGGTTCAGCATTGCTTTGGCTATTCTGGGTCTGCTCTGGCCCCATACAAATTTAAAAATTTTTCCTAGTTCTTGAAGAACACTACTATTGGTATTTTCCCTGGAATTGCATTAAATCTTTGTATTATTTTTGGCAATGTGACAATAGTGACAATATTTACTATGACTATGTAGGAACAAGGGAAATCTCTCCTCTTTTTAAAGTCCTCTTCCATTTATTTATTTTGCATGTATTATAGTTGTCCCTACTTTTACTTCCTTGCTTAGGTTAATTCCTAGGTATGCAATTTTTTTTGAAGCTACCATGAATGGAATTGTCTTCCTAAATTTTTTCTTATTGAGTTCATTCTTGGTAAATAGGAATGGTACTGATTGATGTGTATTAGTTTTGTGTCCTGCCACTTTGCTGAACCTGTTTGTTAGTTCTAGGTGTCTTCTGTGGAGTTAGTTTTGGGTCTTCTGTCTAAAAGATAAGTATAGTTTAAATTGGTCCATTCTTAGTCCAGTCCCTCTTCTTTCTTTCTCTTGCCTGATTACTCTGGCTAAAGTTACAGGTAATATATTGAACAGGAGTGGTTAGATTGGATATCCTTGTTCTATTCCTGATTTTTAGAGTGAATAATTTTGATTTTTCCCTATTTAGTACAATGTTAGTAGCCAGTTGTCATACATGGCTTTCATCAGTTTGTGATCAGGGTTTTCTATACCTATTTTCACCATGGTTGCCATCATGAATGGATGTTTCTTTCGTCCTATGGCCCATGATTGAAGTAAGAGACCATGTGATAAAGCTTTGTCTCCTATTTGTATTTGTCATACTTATTTAATAAATGTTTAAGAATATAACTGTCTTAGGAGCCAAGACAATAGGAAAGGAGGTAAGGAAAACTTACAGTGTATATTTTGGTTATTATAAAAAAATTCAAAAATAAAATATAATGCTTTCTTACGGTTTGAAAATTAACCTGGACTATATATCTTTTAAACATAACATAATGGAAAGCATTGAAAGTTGTCCTTTCACTTTTTTTTTAATGTCCTAGTTTATGAAGATTAAAAAAATTTCGAAGGCTAGCTTTATGTAGTAGCATAACTGGAAACTTTTCAATGTTTTAACTATTATAGCTTTGGGTTACAATAAATCATCATAATTTTTCTGTTCCTTTCTAGGTCTTCATGGAAAATTTTTAGAATGATCTATCTTCTAAATCAGACTTTTTATATTTATCATCACATTGTTATCTTCCACAATTATAATATCACAAAGAATGCATCCAGTTTCTCTTGATACTAGCACACAAGATTGAAATTATCTTTTGTAAAATAAACTGAATACTCCTTATCAGTGTTTAGAGTTTTCTTTGAGTTATTTTTTTCTACATTCGATAATTTAGAAATACATTTTCTGAAAATAAAATGAAGTAAAATGCTAATGTCAAAATTAAACACAAACACATGTCATAGCAAAGCAAAGTAAGATGAGTTAGCTATTGTTCTACCTCTAAATGGTTTTCACAAGTTATCTTCATATCTTAGAAGATTGTTCCCAAGTACAAGTATATTTAATTCTGGGAAATGAGTTGGTGATTTATTATAAAAAGCTGAAAAATTGTGGAATATTTTGACCTCAATATTTGCTTAAATTATTCAGATTTTTTTTCTTTGTGGTTCAGTTCGGCATATGCCATAGGTAAAAAATGGAAATTTACAAGTAGACGGCTATGTTCATATCTTGAAATATTATCTTGAGTTTATCTTTTGCCATGCATACATATAACCTTGCAATTTCCTTAGTATGTAATTTTTCAAATTGTGCTGTATTCTTTTTAAGTAGTCTCAGTGCTGTTGCTGATAAATTATTCATTAGCAATTTTTATGCTTTAAAGATATCTAAATTTAAATGGGAATATTCCTTGGTTTCAAATATGTCCAAATAACAATATTATGGTTCATGCATCATTTATCACTCATCTTCAGTGCTAACCTAGATATAAACTCATGACTAAAGAATAAAGTATTATTTCTATAGAGTAGGTTTAATTCTAAATACTTTACATTAAAAATAATACTTTTTGGACTCTGTCAAAATCTATTTATAAAGTTACAGCACTAATAAAAACACTTTCTGTCACTCATGTCTTTACCAAATGCCATCTATTCTTGCTTCATGGTTGTTTCACAAGAGTACCTCTTAACTTTTGCTAGTATCAATACTTTTTCTTAATCTCTTTCCACTTCTGTTACAACTTCTACATTGGCCTTTTAGATTTAGACACTACACTAATAACATTTTTTAAAACTCACTCTTACTTTAAAAAGATCACATCATGTAAGATATGTCAATATTTCATAGAGCAGTATTTAAATAATTTGGAGTTATCTATTTTTAAAGTTTTTTTTTTTTTTTACAATCACATGAATCCTCACCTCCTCATTTGTGTATGCCTGTGTTTATACATGGGGTGAACCTGCCATTTAAATCTTTTCTGTACTTGACTTGATTTCTCAAGAAGCAGAAGTAGGTATTAAAATGAAGGAATCATACAGAATTGGGTAAAAGAGGGGACTCTGATAGCATATGAATAAAAGTCCCCAGGATGGTCTTTCCATTGTTTCCGGACAGTAGAGAGGATCGGTTTTGTTTGTGTTACACTGGCGTGGCCCTATTGTGAGAAGCAGTATACTGCCCAAAAGGATGTGATTGTCTTCAGCTGAAACAATTCTGAACGTGAGCTAAAGCCAGGGCTGACTGCCCTGCCAAGGCACCGCCAGGAGTGGGAGTAAGTTTTTAGTTTTAAAGTGGGGTCTAGGAAACACATTACAGGACCCACTGTCCATCCCTAAGCAGAGTGCTAAAAGTATTCTACATAAAACTGAAGTAAAATATAATTATGAATTGTTGGCCACATTCAAATATTAAAGCATATATGCTATAAACTTTGTGTTCTTTCTACAATGTGAGTGACTCTCCTGAGTGAAAGATACAGAAGATGTTTCACAAGAAAATATAAAGAGTTTAATGTATTTTCTCCTCTCATACATACATAGACACACACATTCAGATATCACCAAAATGAGAAAGTTAAAAATACACTAAGAAAAACACTGAAGCAAATACGCCAAATAATTAATATTCTTGCAATGGGTTTATTGAATGGAAGGTGGATTGAACTCTGAGGGATATAAATAGAAAACTACTTTTCTCCAGATTGCCTTCAATTTATGCTCTATTAAATTCCCTTTGCTCAATTCTAAGCATATCCAGTGTCTTTCCAATTTATTTCAATTGAAAGAAAAATCTTGTGACGGTAACTCTGATACATTAGTTAATAAAATGTCTAGTTCTTCTAAACAAAGCTGCAGCAGTTTGCTGCAGCCTGCTGCAGTTTGGATGTGAGGGGCCCCTTGTGTTCTGGGTTTGGTCCCAGGGCTATATGGACACACAATGTCATGGGACCCAGGCACTGGGAGGGAATGGGGGGCCCTGCTCTCTCTTTCCTTTGCTTCTTGGCTGTCAGGAAGAGAATATGCTTCCTCTGCCATGCCCTACCACCACAGTGCACAGTGCTGCCTTGTGAAGCAACATGGCCAAAGGACCTTTGTTGGGAACTCTGCTCAGGTTTGACTGAGGTCTAGAACTCTCCCGACAGGGTCACCCTGGTGAAGGTTCAGCTGTCACCCTGAGCTTTGGGGATGATTTCATCATGAGGCTCTGCCTTCATTCCCTCATGGATGAAACCATCCACAGGTCCATAATTCAGTGTAAAGAGGGAGAGCGGAACATGGTGCAGCCAGGTCACTCCTGCGGGACCTGCAATGTTATACATGTTTTGTCCCAAGTCTCTTCTTTTTGGTCTGTCCCTCCCTTCCTTCTTCTTCAGATCAGCTCCCTGCCCCTCACCGTGTTATTCGGCCTCATCCAGGGCTCAGAAGTGACAGAGCTATGTGACCATGGACAGAAGCTCTGAAACCATGGAAGAATAAATTTACTTCTCTCAGTTGCCTTATACCAGATAGTTTGACTCAGTGAGAAAAATGTTGGCTAACACATTTTGGGCCACCCCCCAAAAATCTTTCTCTTTATAAATTGATGATCTCAGCTGACTAACACAGTATCCATCATTTCTCTCTCCCCAGCCCAGGTTTGAGCTTTGGTTCTAATCCTTGAGACCTGCAGAGGAGAGGGGCAGAGAAATTAAAGAAAGGAAGTTTTAGAGTCATGAAATGCATGTTGTTGCAGTATGGCATCGATGCACCGTTCACACTTTCCATGGAAAGCTTACACATCCTTTTGCTGACAAAAGATGTAAGGACATTTTAACTGCTGACCCTCTCTCCTTACCTGGCCATGGGGAAAGTATCTAAAGTGACTCCTGAATTTAGACTTCTCCAAGTGAAAACAATGTCTAGGTTCACATATATTTCTAAGTTCCATTGAAAACACCAAGGTCTCTCAAG
This sequence comes from Heterocephalus glaber, assembly GCF_000247695.1. The sequence goes on along the minus strand of NW_004624753.1, from coordinate 23,856,699 downwards.
AATACTAACAGCGTGCTTCAGTATAGAAACTAAAAGTCTGCAGCTAAGAAAGGGCTCTACCTGTGGGCGTCTTTTACCTGTACAGGTGTTTCTCCTTTGAACTCTTTTCCAAGACTGGCTTGAGAGGGAGAGCACCCTCCCCCATATCCCAGAGGAAATGCCCTGACTTCTCTTAGCCTATGAATTCCCTTCAAATAGTCCATCCAAACTTATATTTCTTTTCTTATATGGCTTGGAGAAATAAGAGTCACTTGACAGGACTGACTATTTTAAATTAAATCCTGCCTGAATGTATCATGCAGTACTCATTAGAATAGAGTAATATTTATCCCCCACTGTTTTCAAACTCATTTTAATCAGAATTTGAAGAAAATAAAACAATCCTCCTTCTTATCCTGCTACATTTCCACCAAATTGCTCATACAAAAACTGATTAGAAAAAGGACATGATCTTAATAAATATAACGACAATGGATAACAGATAATGGATAATATTCCACTAATGAGTAAGCACACATCAAAGCCAAACAATCCTTTCTCCTTTCTTTTTACTGGTGATGTCCTTTTCCAAAATATGTGACCTGATATTAGCTTTATAAGGAAATGTAAATATGATATATCAATATACACTGGTTGCATTTAGCTTACATTACTTATTTCAACTGTATATGCCAAAGAGAGAGAGAGAGAGAGAGAGAGAGAGAGAGAGAGAGAATATGTGCAGCAGCCCCAGGAGGCTATGGAAGACAAGATGAATCTATGGTTCCACAGTATTTAACAGCTCCTGCTCATGTGCCTGGTGGTGTGAGCTGCACTTACCACTGAAGGTACAGCCAGTTTTAAAAAGTACAGTACGTAATTAAACATGGAGCTTACACATAAGCCACTGTTTCACCTGATATTTTACATGAGAGGAATGTAAGTTATTTCAATATGGAGGAAAAAATGTAATTGTACATTTTCAGAGACATTTACATGAGGCAGGATTTTAAATAGGCACGTTTCTCAGAAACTGATCATGATATTTTTGATTTTAGGTTTCATTTTCGTTAGAATGCTCACTGCAAAACAAAATTCTGGTTAAGATATGATACTGATGTACAATCATTTTGGGAAGCAATTTGACAAGTTGTATCAAGAGTATGAAAAATACACCAGATATATTTTCAGCCTAGATGTATCATGACAAAAGAGGACTCCAGAGTTTGAATCCCACCTTGGATTAACTCAAAGCTAGGATAGTTTGCAATTATAGTCTGTGTCGAATATTTCCTTCACTAATTCAATTAATTACACAGCTGTCAAAGAAACCTTTCGGAGTCCACACCTGAACATGACATTCTTCTGCTTAAAGTGCTTAAAGGGTACCCTGTTATCTACAAAGAAATCACTGATTCCTCATGGTGACCTGCTCTTCCCTGTCTGATACAATAATGGAGTGTAATAGACAGCCTAGTAATTTCACCTATAAGCAGGCAGTAAGTCAGCCTAAAATAGCTGCTTCAGTTAATTCAGCTAATTCAGTTAACAGATCAGAAAGTCTTTTGGTGGAGTCTATAGCATCTGCCATGTATAGGCTCACATCACCTGGAAATAAGGATAATTTGACTTCTTCCTTTCCTATTTGTTTCCCTTTTGTTATTTCTCTTACCTAATTGCTCTAGCTAAAATTCTGAGTCTTATATTGAACTGGAGTGTTGAGAGTGGACATCTTTGTTTCATTTCTGCTATCAAAAAATATCCTTTCTGTTTTCTACCATGCAGTTTGATATAGGTTATGGGTTTTTCATATATAGCTTTTATTATGTTGTGGTATGATCTTTCTATCCTTCCTTTCTTAAAGGTTTTTAACATGAAAGAATGTTTAATTTTGTCATGGGGTTTTTCTGCATTTATTGAGGTTATCATGTTATATTTATCCTTGATTATATTTATGCAGATTATTTTTATTGATTTGCATGTATTAAAATATGCTGTATCCCTCAGATGAAACAAATATGATGAAGGTGTATGATCTGCTCAAATTTTAAAATTCAGTCTCCAGGATTTTTGAATCTCTGCTCATTAAGGGTATTGACTAACAATTTTTGTTGTTGTTGTTGTTGTTATATTCTTATTTGGTTTGTGAATTAGGATGCTATTGCTTTCAAACTATGTGTTTGGACATGTTTCCTAGCTTTTCATTTTATGGAATAGTTTGAGCAACATTTACATTAGTTCTTTAATGGTCTGATAAAATTTACCACTAAATTATTCTTATGTTGGGATTCTCTTTGGGGGGAAACTCTATTGATGTTTCAATCACATAGCTTTTTCCTGATCTATTTGGGAACTTTTATCCTCTTGGTTAAATTTGGGAGCTAATATTTGTCTAGAAATTCATTTATCTCTTCTAGATTATCCAATTTAGTGGAAAACTCACTGATCATTAAAAAGTGAATTGTTCCCTCTCCCTAAATGTGTATAAATTTGTTGTTTCTTTTGATTTCTAGTTTCATTTCATTATGATAGTAATAGATGCAAGAAATATTTCAAGTATTTCATATTTTTTATAACTTCCTTTATGCCCTGAAATGTGATGTATTTTGCAATAAATTCATGAAGTTAAAAAATGTGTATTCTTTAGTTATTGGATAGACTATTCTGTAGACACTTGTCATCAATTTGATCTATGATGTGATTTAACTCTGAAGTGTTTTTTTAAATTTTTGTCAGTAAAACATATCTATTGGCAAGAATAAAGTATTGAATTCAACCACTATTGTTGTATTGGAACCTATGTCTTTCTTCATGTCAAGTAGTGTCTATTTTTTTGAAGGTGGACCTACAGCTGTTTGATGTAAATGTGTTAAAAATGCTGTATCTCCTTAGTCGATTGTTGCATTTCCAATATGTAATGTCTTTTTCTTTGTCTCTCTGGCTTCTGTGTTTGCAGATGAGGTGTGTTTCTTGCAGGCAGCACAGTTTTGTGTCTTTTTGGAAAGTCCTATCTGGCAGTCTGTGTCTTTTAATTGGAGAATTAAGATCATTTACATTCAGACTTAGTAAAGAAAGATATTCAATCATTTATTTCTTTTTTGCTGCTTTTATGATATTTTGTTTCTTTTTTTCTTACATTATTTTATTGGTACATTTTAGGTATACAATACCTAAATACATTTATCATTGGGTGCTTGTACCTGTACATGATGTATCTTGATTTTTATTGTTTCCCCATTACCTGTGTGCCATTCACCTCCTCCACCCTTCACTATTTACATAGACTAGAATTTAGAGACATTTATTGCTAAATGGATGCACATTGAGGCAATACTCTTTAGTGAAATAAACAGGACACACATGTGTAAATACCAAATAGTTTCTCTAGTGTGAGAAACAAAGTGTAAATAAGAACTATAAAGTATAATAGATAATGAGAAATAGGAAGAAAGGGGGCAAAGGGGAGGGGGAAGAGGGAGGGGTAGGGGAAAGGAAAGAAGGGAATGGAATTAATATGAGAAAATGATAAAATGGAAACAAAGTCTTTGTAAATAGGAAGGGATGGAGGGGTTGAAGGGAGGGCAGGGGAAGGGGGAAAAATAATAACCAAGAAAGTATGAAAAGGTGCATATCTCCAATGATGAATGTCATTATATTGTACACCTAAAATGTACCAGTAAAAGAATATACAAAAACAAACAAGACAAAAACATTTTTAATATTCTTTTATTTGTTCTGACCTCTTGACATTTTAACTATAATATAATTTGGACATGGGAGGCTTTTTTCTAGTCATGTCTGCTTGGGTTACAAAGGGTCCCCTGTACCTGAATGTCCACAGTTTTTCCAAGATTTGGATATTCTGTTATTTTTCCAGGAAATAGATTTTTTTCTCCTTTTAGTCCATATCTGAGTGCCCTCTTTTACATGAAAAATGTATAGCTTTGTTCTTTTAATCATCTTTTAGAGTTCTTGAATAATTTATAATTTCTTTATTTTTTATTATTTTCTGAATGTGATGATTTATCCATATTGTCTTCACTCCTTAAAATCCTGTCTACTGTTTAATGCAGCTTGTTGGTGAGGCTTTCCTTGAGGTTTTTATTTGACTTATGAGTTTTGTATTCACAATTTCTGATTGGTTCTTCTTCAGAATTTGTATCTCTAGTGAATTTCTCTTTCATATCCTATATTAACTTCTATTCTCTATTCTTATTTTTATCCTCTGTGATGTCAGTGATTATTTTAAAAATTATATTATGAGTTCTCAGTTCAGTATTTCATCTGATCAATATCTTTGAATTCAGTTATTGAAATGTTATGAATCTGTGACAAAGTTATGTTGTCTTGGTCTGTTACATTTCTTGTGTTTCAATCTTGAGATCTGTCTGTTTTCTTCTTGAGATGGATGTCTCTTCTATTTCTCTTGTACATGGCTCTTTTTAGATACCACACTTCATTTAGAGCTCAGTCCCTGGAAATACACTGAAAGGAGAATAAAAACCACAATAACAAAGAAAGCACAAAAACAAACCAAATGTTGAAATAAAGTAAAAATCAATTAAGTTCATCTACTACAATACCAAATGACAATAGAAAACAAAATTGTAAAAATAATGTAGATCAAACCAAAAGGTCAAGTATTAGTAAAGACTGAAAGAAAGATAATAAAATAATGAAAAATTAGAAGGGCAGGAAAGAAGAAGAGTGAAAGAAGAATCAAGAATAAAAATAAAGAAAAAGATTATGAAAGAATGGAGAAAGAGTGAAAGATTACACATTTTTTGAAAGAAAAAAAAAGAAAAATAGTTTTAGAAATAAAAAAATGAATCAAAAAATTCTTCCAGACCAAAGTATTTTCATTGGTAAAATTTCTTTCCAGTATTCTAGTATTAGAAACCACCATATATGGGGGGAGAAGTGAAAGTCACATCTGGGGCCTGCTTTGGCTATACGAACTCTGATCCCTGTCCTTCTTTTCTCACTGAGCCAGGCCAGCCAAAGGCCTGTTGGTGGCTTTAGTGCTGAATTTGCTACAGGGGCTTTTTATTCTTTGTTTGTTTCATTCTATGCACCTGGAGTAACTGCTAGCTCTAACTCACTTTGTGGCTTGGGGCTGGTTAGTATTCTATTCACTGCAGAATCCGCTTCTCTGTGTACACAAGGATGTGCCAAAATTTCAACATCAGCCTATCCATGAATATGTTCTCAGATGAAAGAACCAATGTATTTTAGTATTTCACTTTCTTGGTTAATATTTTCCACATATAAGATCATGTCCTGTGTGAATAGAGATAATTTCAATTTTTTCTTTCCATTTGGATGTATTTTATTTCTTTTTCTTTATTAATGGCTCAGCTAGGATTTTTAGAACTGTTTTAAAAGGAATAATGAGAGCAGGATTGAAACTTTGTTATGATATTAGCATAAAATATTCATTTTTTACATCAATAAAACCATGAAAATTAAATAGATATATGCTTTACTTATATAGTCATTATTATGCTGAAGAAATTTCTTTCAAAGCCTAGTTTGTTGGTATTTTTAAAAAATTAAAATGGGTATTGAGTTTTGTCAGATGATTTTCTGCATTTATTAAGGTGATCATGTGATTCTTATTCTGTTTTTTGTTAATTTGGTATATCACATTTACTGACTTTCATATGTTGAACCATTTTTACATCTCTGGGATAAATCTTAATTGACCATGGTATATTGTCTTATAACAATATTACTTAATTTTGTTCACTAGTATTTTGTCAAGTATTTTCATATCTACATTCATTGGAAGTATGGGTTTTAGGTTTATGTTTTTGTGTATTGCATTTGTCTAACTTTGATAGCAGAGAAAAGGTGGCACCATAAAATGAGCTTACAAATATCTCTTCAATTTTTTAGAAAACTTTGAGAGGCATTAGTTCTTTACAATTTTGTCAGAGTTCTCCAGCATAGTCTTATTTCCTTGAGTTTCTCCTTATTGGGATTTTTTTATTACTAATTCAGTCTTCTTAATATATATATTTACATTTTTCTATCTATTTGAGATTCAGATGTGGCAGGTTTTCTCTGCTCATCAATTTTCTCCAGGTTATCAAATTCAAGAATATATACATTTTATTGTAGCTTTTATGATATTTTTATTTCTATGGCATCAGTAATAATAGCTCCTCTTTCACATTTCATCATATTTATTTGGACTCTTTCTCTGTTATTTTAGAAAAGAATGTAATTTTAAAATATTTTAAATAAATCATTTGGTTTTGTGACAGTTTTTATTGATTTTCTTTTTTTATTTCATTGTTTTTACTCTAACCGAAATTATTACCATCCTTTGCTTAATTTTGGTCATAATTCACTCTTCTTTTTTATGTTTCTTCAAGGTTTAAAGTTCATTTATGTAAGATTTTTTTCTTGTATAAGGTATATATTTATTTCTATGAACTTCACTTTCAATAGTGCTTATGGTATATCTCATAAGTTTGATTAGTTATGTATTTATTTTTATAATAAAGATATTTTATAATTTTTATTGCATCTTTCCTCATTTAATTAAGAGCAAATTGCTTAATTTCCACGTATTTATGAATTTTGTAAGTTTTTCCTGCTACTGAATTTTGTTTTCATTTAAATGTACTCAGAAAATAAGCTTATGTGATTTCAATCTTCTTAAATGTGTTATAATAATTTTAGCAATTTTCTGTCTGCATTTGACAGAAATGTATATTCTGCTAACTTCTTGTATATTGTTCAATATTTGCCAAATAGTTTCATTTATTTAGAGTGTAGGTGAGTTCCTCTTTTTAATTTTTTTAGAGATATTAAATTTTCAAGAATTATCATGTTGCTCTTTCTCCTTTCAATTCTGTCAGTTTTTGCATCATATATTTGAGTACCCTAAAGTTGAATGCATGCATATCTGTAATCACATACCACCCTGGTGAATTCACTCTTCTATCATTATATAATATCTATCCTTTCATCTTGGGACAGTTTTTGACTTGATGTTTATTCCACCTGATATAATTATGGGCACTTCTGATCTCTTTTGTTTACAATCTGTGTGTAATATCTTTTCCAACCATTCATTTCAAGCCTTTGTGTCCTTAAATCTGAAGTGCCTCTTAGAGAGCAGACAGATTTCTTTTTTTCCAATTCAACTAATCTGTCTTTTGATTGAGACATTTGATCCATTTATATTTAAATCATTTACTGATGGAAAAGATGTGTCATTTTAAAAAATTTTTTCATTTTCATATCCTTTTCCTCATTTGATATTTTACATTGTGTTTCATTAATTTTATAGTGACAATTTATTTTCTCATTTCCTTTTTCGTATCCCCTATAGATATTTTCTTTAAGGTCACCATAGGGTTTCCATAAACCATAATTATTTATTTTTAACTGGTAACAAGTTAACTTTAATTGCATATTTTTTTAAAAACCTATACATTTACTTCCTCCACATACATTGTATATCATTAATGTAACATATTGTATCTTTTTAAACTATATATCTATTACTATACTTTATTAATACTTTTATAGTTTTGTATTTTAAATTATGCATCAGAATTACAAGTTTTTTGGTACTACATTTAGTATTATAGTTCTGTTTATTACATATTTATCCTGCAGTAAGCTTTATACTTTCTGATGTTGTTTTGTTGTTATCTGGTGTTTACTCAATTCAGTTTGAAATATTTCCCATAGGATTTCTTATAAAGCAGGTCTAGTGATTGTAAACTCCTCAGTTTTTGTTTATCTGTCAATATCTTTATTTACCCATGATTGTCGGAGGACATATTTGTCAAGTATACTTTTCCTATATTGAAGCGTTTTTATTTTTTCTTTTGTCACTTGTAATATGCCATCCTTCTTCCTTCTGTCTTTCAAGGTTTCTGTTTAGAAATCCTCTTATACTGTTAGCTTACAATCAGCTACTTTTGCTACCTTCAAAATTTCCTCATTGTCTACCAGTATTTCTTCCAAGAAGCTTCCTTTCACTTTCTCTTAATTTTCTCCTTCTAGAACTTCTATGATCCACAGACTCCCTTAATAGTATCTGATCAATCCCATAAGCTGCATTTATTCTTTCTTATTTTGTTCTTTTTTCTCTTCTATTTGGTTTATTTCAAAACATCTGTCTTCAAGTTCATTGTCTCTTTGTATTAGCCTTTTTTTCATTGCTGTAACAAAGAACCTAATGCTAGAATGCTTACTAAGAAAATAGATTTACTGAGGTCACAGTTTTAAAGACTGAAGTCCAAAGAGCATTGCCCTCTGGTTGGGGCCCCCTTGCCTGTGTAATGCCATTTTGTGTGGCATCACATTGGCGGGAGTGTGTGTGAGAGGAAGAGGTCACCGGTTAAGATAGGGAGCCAGAGAGAGCTGGACACAACTGCTTCCATCTTCCTAACATTCTTCTCCTGAGTACTAACTGAGATCTCACAATATCTGTGTAGACTCTGTTTTCCACAAAGAGCACCCTCAGAGACCTAACTGTTTCCCACTAGGCCTCCCTCTTAAAGGTTTCATACCAACTCCCAACACCACAACTTCCCCCAATGTGTGAACCCCTGGAGAATGTACTCAAAGCAGTACTGAACTTGTACTGAATGTACTGAAACTGATTCCCCAGTCCCTGGTTGATGTCTTCTCACAGTTCATGGACACATCTAGTGGATTTTCAATTTTAGCTGTTCTATTTTTCAAAAGTTCATTGAGTTTCTCTTCAATGTTTTCTATATTATGATTGACATTTTCATGTTGCTGATGCAGTATTTATCTGAGCTCATGGAGCATCTTTATGACAGTTATTTTCAATTTCTAACATATAGCTTACTTTTACTTTATAGGGTTTGTTTGTGGATTTTTGTTTGTTGGTTGCATTGTTTCATTTTGGGTTTGGTCCTTTGTTTGGGCCATGTATCGAATTGTTGAACTCAATTTTTCTTTACATGTCCCATTACCTTGTATTTTGAGTTGCATGCACTAAAAAAACCCACAAAAAATAAAAGCAACAACAACAACAATGAAACCTCTCTCTCCTTCTTTATGGACTCTCTCCAAGCAGATGAAGTCCTTTAGCAGTCAGCCTGGTTACAGATCTTGGGGTCACTCCATTTGATCCTTGCAGATGTGCTTGTTCCCTAGAATTGATCTTGTAACTGCTCCCTTTGTTCCCAGTGGTATCTCTCCTGTAGTGCAGGTTCTCTGATGCTGCCATGAGCTACCTATCTCTTTTTTTCTCTCTCATTTTCTTCAAGCACGTAGAATATACCTGCCCTCTTCTGACTCTGAGACAAGCAAGAAAGAAACCCAATTCTCCAGAAGGCCCACAGATAGCTAGGATACTGGACTTTCTAACCTTGACTTTCCCCCTGCCAAGCCAGCTGCTGAGCTGTGTGGCCTTCATCTGCTGTACAGTGGGTCCTCTGTTGCTCTTTTATGTTTTCAATGACCCTAGGGGTCTAAAGTGTGTACGGGACCTCAACCTAGGCAGGAATCCACCCTGAGATGAATAACGCCATGTGCATGACTCTGTGTGTGTGTTTGTGCACGTGTATGTCTGCACTTGTGTGTGTCTACTAGATCTCAGTGCCCCTTTGTTCTTATTGGTTTGGGGTCAGGCTCAGGTTCCTGTTAGCACTTAGATTCAAATATGATGAAAACTAGTAAGCTTTTCTGACCAAAGTGTAGATAATAATTCATTCTTCTTTTGAGGTGCACTAATATGTAGAAGAAATTTAGTCACCCAAGACTTAGAGTCATAAAAGGTAAGATTAGAAGAGGAAAAATACCATAATTCATGTAGATAACGTCTTACATACACAAGTTTCTGTTTTCATGTAAACAAAATTCAGAATAGAAAAACTTACAATTTTGATTATTCTGTTTCATAATTGACAGAAATGAAATTCATTTAAATTTAATGATAATGCTGCCATCTGGCACTTGCAATTTTGAAATCCCTACAGATACCACAGGAAGTGGGAGGCTGGGACAGGAGAGAGAAAATAGAAGTATAAAATTAAATATATCATGGCATAGCCTCTTAAATCTTGAGTATGCAACTACCACAGTGAGGACTGTTCTAAGGTGTAGTCAATGGAAAAAATGATTTTTAACATTGGGAAAGACATATTTCCTAAGGTTTGGTGCTGTCTTTGAGCTTCAAAAGATGAGTTGCCTAGAGTGTCTTGGTAAAAAGAAATATTTCCTTTTTTCATGCAATGTGTTTTCTTCTCTGTGGGATAGCTGTAACCATGGCCAAAAATGCCAGGAGAGGAATTCACTTGCTTTATTTTTATGTTTAATGAATACTGCTTCTAAATGTCTAATGATGAAGAGATGAAATTTTAGTGTCAGGGTAAAGTGAGCATTGGAAATGGCACTCATTTTGAAAAAGAAATGAAATTTGTCCTAAGATTAGTAGAGTGGTGAAATGCTCAGCAGGCAACAAAGATGTGAAGCCCTAAACACCCTGCCCTAAATTAAGTGGAAGCAGCAGCTGCTTTCATGCAAAAGGAGCCACAGAACATGCATTGTGTGTCTTCAAGATTTACTCCTAAGTAGAGAATGTTCAAAATATAATCAAAAAATGCAATGAACAATTAAATTTTAAAAATTATTACAGTAATAAACATAACCCCCCACAGAATCTCCCTCTCCCTTCACACACATTATCCCACCCCTCTGCCCATGCTTCTTTCTGAAGTAGTTCTGGAAGTCCTTTCTCATGCCATGGGTTATTCTATCATGGCTCCTGTCTCATCGTGAATCAACTCAAAACGTTTATCCTTTATTCTGACTCTGGGGAAGAGCCAGAAGTCACATGGTACAGGTCTGGTGAGCAAGACAGATGAGGACACAGGGTCCACTTTCTCTTGGATGTCACCCACAGTGGCATCCACTGTATCTTTATCACACCTCCTAGAAACACTCACAAAAGAGGGCTTCCACAACAACCTCAGAAATGGGCAAAAACAGTAAGATACATGTGTTCGAAGTGAAGAGGGTATTTTGAGAGTGATGAATGGCAGTGTGTCTCCTACTGTAATAATTTTAATGTAAACACTCACCATATATTTTGATCACATCATGTATATTTCCAGGAACTATCCAGAAAGTAGAAAAGAGAACAGTGAAGAGCACCTCTAAGAGTACACAGTGATGTGAGGACAGAGAGAGATGAGTCTCTGAGAAAGAGAAGCCACGTCCTCTACTGAAAGATGAAAAAAGACCGAGGAGTGAGGGTGAATGGCTCATCTAGTTTAGTTTCTCCTCATTTCTCAGATGAAGGGGATAAATACTTGAAAATGATAATGAGCCAGAGGAAGAAACAGGGGCATCATGGTGTCCGCGATGCATATTTTCTTAGTGAGAGCTCTGTGCTAGGTTGTCACTTATCCTGTCACATGTGCATGCTGTGAGCTTCATTATCATGCTTGTCCAGGGCAGACTCTTCCTCTATGACACATAAACTCCACATGCCCAGCGGGTTAGGAGGGCAATGGATTGGTTTTGCTGCACAGTTATTAAATGATTGTAGAAACAGGAAACATCAATTGGACCATAGGATTGAAATTGAGTTGTCTCACCATACTCAGGCTCACTTGATGGCAATGACCATGAAATTAGTGGGGACATTGATATGCTCAGCCCTGAAGTTTTGTTGTGAAAATCGTAGCTGCCTGGGCAGAGGTTGGAGGGAGCTGCCAGGAAGTTTAAAGCAGAGATTAGAGAGACCAGTGGGGGTCAGCTGCTGACATCCTATTGACAAAGAAATCTCAAGCACTTGGTATTATTTTTGTTTGATCTTAAGTCATAACTAGTATTTATGGTCAGAAACCCAGTTACAGATGGTACAGTTTTACTCTTCCATAACCCCTTCCCAAAGGGGTCTGAAGTCTTTAAATTAAGAGCATTTGTAAGATCATAGACAACTGTCTCAGTCACTTCTATGGTGCTGGAAAACTCATTATTCATCTTGGCATGACCATAACCGTCCTTTGGTTGGGAATTCACCAATGAACTTACTCCTTTATCATCTCCAGATATTTCAGAACAATGGTCTTAGGAGCATCCTTTTACTTGGAATGAGTTGTCAAAATTTAAAACTTTACTTGTTAAAACCAGAGCTTTCCTACCTTTATGAGCAATGTTATGTCAAGATGTTAATAATGAAGTAGATTAATATAACCTTAAACATTCATATAAACATCACACTTAAATTTTCTAACTTCCATTTTTAAAACTGTGTAGATATGAAGTCAGTGGGTGGGGCACTGCAGCTGTGTATAACAAATTGAACAGCTTTATTTCCAAGTACAAACCCAGTTCGCAATGGCTGTAATTGCCCACCTCTTCAGAGACACTAGTCATTTCTTGAAAGCTAAAAATAGCATAATCTACTGATTTACACTGTGACTTATTGGCTTCCTGCTAAACAAAGTAACTTGTTAATGGGCAGTTTTACTAAGAAACTCATCAAAAACAAAGTCTGTCTGTTTGCCAATGTCATTGATGTTTAAAGTCTAAGAAGAGCTCTTGAGAGGTAATCTTTATACCATATGAGACAAGAAAGGGAGACAGTTGTGTCTTAATAAAGCTAATGCAGAAAAGTGCCTTGAATTTAATATAGTTCATGGCACAAAGTAGGAATGAGGAAACTTTTCTCTGAAAAGAAACAGGTAAAACATATTTTCCCCTTTTTTGGAGGCCATCCGGTCTCTTGCAGTTTTCTGTCAATATGTTATGAATGAGGTCATAGGCAATACACAAAGAAATGGGTGTGGGTCTGAATCCATTTAGAAATAAAAAGGCAATTGCATTTGGTTGCTGAGCTTTAGTTGGCAAAGGCCAGGTATAAAACAATATGATTTTGTTAAAATATCACATATTTAGTATAATGGCAAGCACTTTTGAAGATATTTTAGAAAACATTTAAATTTTTAATTTAAGTAAATGAAATTTAGGGCAATGTTTTTTAATTCCATATGAATAAATATACTACTTACAATATACCATTTCCACTGATCACATTAAAATGGTCAATATTTTAAAAGACAACACTTAATGAAAAAATCAAGACAAGAAGATGAAAACCCAAAATACAAGAGGAAATGCGTGCAGCAAGCCTGTGGAAGGACTGAACTGAACACAAGTTAGTGATGATTTGATGGGTGTATTATTTGCACTATTTGATTGGTTTACTTTTGCTATGTCTGCATACTGTTTTTAAGTTATTTTTTTAAAATAAACATCAACCAGTAAATGGTAATCACCCGCTCACCCTCACTGACATTGACTGTCTTTCCCAATACTTTTTTCCATCTACTTGGAAAAAAAGAAGGTGCTATTGAACATCAGCATCTTCAGTTGAGATTGTTTTTTATCAGAGGGAAACAAAAGTGTCACCTTTAATTCATATTCTGTTGTTCATTTAATCAATCTGTTTCACACCACTACAATTTTGGAAATACAGCATTGTTAAGAGAATGCACATGTGATGTAATTGACTGACCCAGAAAGAGGTCGTGTCAGGAAGTGGACCGTTAAGCTGCTTTGACTTGGTATTTGGAGAAATCCTCATCAGGGAAGGTATCATAACAGAGTTAAGATCTGAATTATAAGAATATGACAATAGTACTAATGTCCAGATCCAGAGCCTTCCAGGCAGAGGACATGGCAACTACAAAGAGTATCTGCTGGGAATGAGTATAAATACGTTCCAGGAATTGAAATATAATTGGGGTCAATCCTGATGCACAAGGAAGCGAGCATTGTGGGCAGGGTCAGAGTGCTAGTGAGGAACAGGTCATGCAGACTTATATAAGCCAGGCTGAGGAATTAAGTGCCACAGAAGCACTTGAGGAGTTTCAGCAGAAGACTCACATAATCTGTTTTATGTTTTATAAAAAGCACTCTGGCTACTGTGGGAATAATGAAATACCAAAGAGCAGAAAGAACTAGAGAAAGAGATTAGGAGATAGAGCAAATAGTCCAAGCAAGAGATTGGTTTTGTGTTTATTCTTTCATAACTGCTTTACTTGACCAACTACCTTAATATTTTCATTTCTATGTATTTTTCCAAGAGTACCCTGAATCTATTCTTAATGAAGTGAAATAAAAACAATAGGCTAGGATTTTCCTTAATCTAGCATTTCAGATGAAAATTGTGGTGAGATTCTGGGTTTATTTTCCCATATAGTTTCTGTATTGTTTCTTTCAAATGTTTACTTTTACGAGTGCGGGTGTGTGGGCAGAACGACCCTGTGCACTATGCGGTTGGTACAGTGACACACACCCTGCTCTGTGTAACTCCCACCCTCCTCTCCCTACTCAGCCACCTTTACCACTCTGGGGTGTAGGCCGTATTCCCATCTGCCCCGTCTGTTTCCATCACAGTCCCTGCCTCTCACTATCTGATGCCATTCTTCCTCCTCTGCTGCCTTCCTACTCTCTCCCCATAACGTCCAAGTCACTGGAAGCTTTTGTGCCCAGAGGCCTCCCTGGTCATCCCAGGGAGCCGCAGTCCTCCCCCTCATCTGCGAGCCCCAGGAAAGTGGCCTGTGATTTCCCTCGGAGCCCCGAGGTCAGCCGGGCTTATTTCAGGTCTCTTAAAGTCCAGGGACCATGGTGCCTCCTCCGTGTGGCCCTTGTCCCAGCTCCCTTCTGTGTCACCGACAGTTTTCGGGTCAGTGTTTCCCCTTGAATTCTAAAAGAGCCCACAGCCCAGCTTTTCGAATCTTTGTCAGAATAAATTTCTCCTTGGTTCTTCAACCCAGCTTTCCCAGATCAGCCTGCTGGACATGTTCCAAGAGACAGTTGGTGGGTACACTTTCTGATGGAAATTTTGTGTAAAAAACACTTTACAGAAGTTTAGGATAAAGTAAATGTTTAATTTCATCTTTATAAATGTGTAGCAATGAGAGCAAATTGTCAGGACTTCTGTCTATCCTCAACAGTGAGGTCTGCTTGGCTCTGAAAGGAAATACAGCCCGCACTACATTGTAAGACCGGTGCGCTTTTGAATAATAAAAAATCAACCACACCTTTAATATAAACTGGAATCATACTTTTTCAACTGATGTGTGGTCATATAGTGCTTTTTAGATAGGACATCTTAATCCATAGTGTATGTTTCTTTGCAAATAAGAGTGGAGGTTAGACTTGATCCAGAAATTCACTGGTAAATTTAGGAAAATGTTCACAATTAGCATCTTTAATATGTTTTTCTTGGTTGTTATATCTTCATAATATACAAATCTACTTATGAGTCCCAACACTTCCTTTGTCTCTTTCTTTTTCCTAAAACTTAATTTCAAAGTAGTCTCAGGAATTATGGTTCGATTCCCTAACCAGCACTAAAGAGAAATGGATTTGGTGAATGTGCTGCTGGTGTCCCCATTGCCACCTAATTTCTGTGCTTATGACCTTTGTACTGGTCATGACCTTGCAAGTAATCTCTTCCATTCACCATCCCTACAGAGAGATCCTAGGTATGCAAGTAGGAATTAAGGATTTTTGTAAACCACCCTGAACTTTCACTTTGTTTTGTGTTCTACTCTCCAAATACATGGGACTTGTTCTTGTTGCCCATCATGAAGCATCTGTGACCTCTCACACCTGGTTCTGGTAGCTCCGAGCCCTGAATACTTTTGACAGAGTCTCTGATATTCATCAATTTTGAGGAAAACTGGACTCAACCCTCCAGTGCAGGCCAAAAACTAAGAAGTCACCTCAAAGACTAAAGAAGAAGTTTCCCCAAGAATAAGTAAGATAATGATCTGTTATTTACCCTTAAGAAAACCTCTGAGTTTTAAAAGAATAATATCTAAGCTAAAAGCTGCATTTTCCTCTCATAAAGAATTTCATATACAAAGTCACATTCATTTTAAGCTTTAAAATAGGTCAATCATTGAAGTTCAGGTCTACGTGTGACAATTACAGAAGGCAAACGAAAATGCCACAAATACCATGGATTTATAGCTTATTTCTAGCTGAAACAGATTTCATGCTGCTTTTTGCCTAGAAAATATTTCTGAGAAAATTTTTGTGATCTACTAACCAATGATGATAGTAAAGTAAGTGGTTTCCTTTTCAATTCATTACTCATGTATTTTATTGGCATGTTATAAACAAACAAATATTTTTAATCATCCTGCAGTTTTCAGTTACAATAAAATTGATTTTTCTTGAGGCTGAAGGAGCATGAGCTCTTCATGATAGCAAATGCAGGTGTTAACTCTTGTCCTGTGGTGACCGTGTGGCCCTCAGGGGTGAGAAAGGAAGAGCAGCCGGGTCCCTGCTACTGGAGGTGACCCGTGTGTCCTTAGGGGAGGTGGGGAGGAGGGCTCTGCCTCTGCGGAAGCATTAAACACACCACTTGTGTTCTTTTCCAGACACCTGTTTAGAGTGGAGTAAGGTGTTGTGAATTCACCATTTTTTAGCTAAATCAAAATTCTATTTGTCTCTTCCCGATACACAGAGCTGAGCAGATGTGGGTCCTGGAATGGAAGGTGGGTATGAGTGCATGCAGCACTGCGGTCCTCTACACGTAAACTTTAAGCCAGATTTGGAGGTGTAACCACTCAGAATTGTAGGTGTTGTGGATACAGCAGTGATGAAGATGCTGTGCTGGAGGGGCAGTGATGGAGGATGTTTTTAATAGCAAAACATTTATTGGTACGTTCTAGGCATACCTAATGGCATCACTCCTCATAGGGAATTTGCACCTATACATGGTATGTCCCACCTCTTTCTTCCCATTCCCATTCCTCTCAAGTCCCCTCCCCTCCCTATGTACAAAAGCTTTGTTTCCATTTTTTCCTCCTGTTTTCATTTTTTTCCTTGTCCCTTCTTTCCTCTTTCCCTCCCCCCTTTCTTGTTCCCTTTTCCATTTGTACATTTTCTTCCCATATCCCAATATCTATTATACATTTTAGCCCTTATTTCCATTTTCAGTTTTTCACACCAGAGAAACAGTGCAGTGTTTAAACGTGTGTGTCTGAAGGGGGAAACAATAGAGAATGAAATGAGCATACAGTTTATGCTCCATGGCAGTGTCACACTAAGGGAGCCGGAACTTGGAGTGTGTATCAAAGATACTGCTAGAAAAAATTGCTTGATTTCCATGTCTTCTTCATTATTAATTCACTATTTCAGATTCACTCTTTTTATCATGTTACTTAATGGCATCACCTTCCTTAAACTGAACCTGTGTTCATGCAGGATATGATAGGTATACTCCTCCCCTGCTACACCAGATGTAATAGTTGACTAAACCTTCATGTCCCAGGCAATGCTGCCATCTGTCTCTGGATGATTTGGGGTTAAGGAAGGCATAGATAGGAAGAGAAGAAAGAAACAGAGAAGACAGGATATTTCTGTCTCTCCTGCTCCTCTTCTGTGTTGGGGAATGTCCAGCATCTGGGAATCCCATATGCTTCTCACCCTTTCAGAATATGCTCGCATAGTTGTAGTTTCTGTCTGGTAATTCTAGCCCCTGACTGGGGCTAAACTTCCTCTTCATTTTGTCTTCCTAACTTGTATTGGTTGTGATTTTCTCTTTTTTATGTTTTGGCTTCTACATCATCAATTTAATTAAAAAATCGCATTAAAATGTTATTGAAAATACTTCCTGGATAGTAGAGAGTGATTCTAAATATATTTATCATACCTAGGGTCTCCTGATTCACTTACTAGGCTCATGTTACTGTTTATAACTGATACCTCATTTGGATCATTCCTGCTGCAAAGGTATAGATGACATCAAAGTTTTACTGCACTGTTAGGCACAATTCAATATTCACCTCAGAATATCTTTCAATTTGCAGTATCTTTCAATTTTGCAGTAACATCTAGCTCAGAGCTCTGTCTTCTGAATTATTTAAGCTTATTAATTTTTTTCTCACAGAGCAAGTGCTACTTGTATAACGTACCAAAAACTCAGAAGTCTTGAAAATATATGCAAACAATTAAAGAAGACTCAAAGTATTTGAAAAGTATATACACAAAACATTCAACCCAATTCCATTATTCTTCTCTCAAATAGTATCTTTTTTGGATTTTCCTATCTGCTTCCCCTTGTCCTCACCAGATTCAAAAATTTTTCCATGTTTGTAATCGCCTCAGTATTTCATTCATTCCTTTTATTTTTCTAAATAATTCAAACTTGAAAGTCAATCGCACAATTACTTCTGCACCCGTGACTCCACTCTAGTGTTCACTGAGCAAAAAAATAGATCATTTCACAGAATTTATACACACTAGTAAGCATGTTTGTTTGCAAAAATCTTTTTTCTTTCATTTCAAATGAATCAAATTTTTGCCTTCACTTTTCATTCTCCTTCCACAACTCACTGCATTTAATTTGAGTCACACATCTCTTATAGTTGTTTTATGTTTTGCTTTTCATTTTGTAATTCTATGTACACCAAGAGAATAAAGTTTCTATTTTGCCTAAATTTACCCAGGTGACATGTTTTGGGGAGGATTTAATGCAAAAATATAATACAAGACCATCCTCTCCCCCTCCCCAGAAGTTTGAGTCTGATGTAGTAATTGTTTATTGTTGCCTAACAACTTATCCTAACTCAACAGGGATTCAAACAATAGACTTTACTTCCTCATGGCTTTGGTGGTTCAGAAACCTCAGTGCACTTAGCCAGTTCTCATCTAAGGAACTTTTTTGACACTGCAATAATTTCAAGGCTTCACTGAAGGAAGATTTGCTTTAAGCTCATGTACTGGGCAGCAGGAGAAGGGCAGCGGCTCCTCCTTAGCCTCTGGACAGCAGCCTCAGCACCCTGCTGGTGCAGGATCTCTTCACTCCCTATCTCCACACTCAGCTCTCTCCAGAATGCGCTCCTGTGCAGAAGCTCGCTTTTCCAGAGGGAGCAAATGAGGAGAGACAAGGACGGAATACAAAGAAAATGAAACTCATAGTCTACTGTATCTTACTCTCAAAAGTGATTTCCCATCATTTTTGCCACTCTCTATGCATTAGAAGCAAGTTGTTAGGTCGGTCCCACACTCAGGGGAGGGAAGAGGTTGAAACGGGGAGGCTGGGCTCTTCATCCCTTTGGAAGTCCCCTACCCACTGTGATATTCATGATTACAGCTATTTTGAGGTGCTGTGCCAGGGTTCCAGATGGAGCTCACGCTATCGGAAAGGCCTCTTCCTCTTCCACCTTGTGCAGAAAAACTGAAAAGTGCTGCTCAAGTGAAGTTTCAGTTTACATTTGATACATTTTCGCAGTTTGCAAGATATATATGTATATATGTGTATATATACATATAATCGATGTTTTATAAAAACAAGGAATAGCTAGATGATGGTATAAAGAAACATTTTGTCTTCTTGTGTTTTCTCTTTAAAATAAAAAAAGATATGATGTTTGAACAAAAATAAAAATTAAATTAAAACAATTTATTGCAACAAAAGACATACTGTCATTAATCCTCCTCTCTTCAAACAGGCCTACTCTTTTGTTCTTGCTGTTTTCTAAAGTAGCTCTGAAAGTCCTTTTTTCTCGGTGTGTGTGTGTGTGTGTCTTTTCCTGGCTGCCTCAATATTCTGAATCGATTAAAAATGTTTATGATAATTTTTGTCAAAAAGAAAAACATGATGTTTTAGTTACTTTTCTCTCATTGCTGAGACAAAATATCCAACATCCAAAGTAAAAGGGGAAAAGTTTTATTTGGCTCACAGTTTATAGAGGTTTCTGTTCACAATGTTCTTGCTCCAGGGCAGGGTGGCAGAGGGACAATAGTTCATGGCAGGAAGATAGTAAAAGTGACAAGGGACCTTAACAGGTCTTTCTTCCCCTTTCATTTTATTCAGACCACTTAGGGTGGGTAGCACTCACGCCCTTAATCCTAGTGCCCTGGGGCCTAGGTTCCACCATGAGTCACACGCTCTAGATTCAACCACCTCCTATGACCATGTGGGGACCTCTAGGCACAAGTTGTAACACACAGTGTGTCCTCCTTTACCTTATTCACTGGATCTCACACGGTGTAAGTTCCGGATCTCCTACAAATCAAAATGACCATGAAAGGTAAACTTTTTGAATGGATTCAGGACTTTGAGGCCAGCCACAATAGCTTAACAAAAAACACTCAAGAAGGAAGACTTTTAGAATTGCTTCAGAAAGTGGCAAAATCACAGGATAAGTGGGTTTGAAGTGAAGGTGTTTATTTTAGGGGCATATGGCAATGTGTCTTTTACTATAATTAACTTTAAAAATCTGAAATTCACTGCATTTTTTTATCACACAGCCTGTTTCATTTCCTCAACGTGACCTGACCCAGCTCCAACCACGACCCCGAGGAAGGGTGGAATACGGTGAAAGAGACTAGCTGTAAGGCTGTAGGAGAAGTGCACCAGAGATGTACACTTTTCCCAGGAAAGAAAAGTAGAAATATCAAAGAGTGAGTTAGAAAGCAAACAGGAGGTAAGAAATAAATCAAGACTTCCCTGATTTTGATTTGTATCTTCTAGTGGTTACTGTACCATTTATCAATTTATTTTTGAAAATAGAAGGTGTAAATTTGGAACTGGGCTGGGGAAATGAATTATGGTTTTGAATGATTAATTTGGAATATCCATAAGACATGCAGATTGAGACAGATATAAACTGATATATAGATCTTGGACTCAGGAGAACTAACTTGGAGACAGGAGGAGGTCCAGGATCACACAGGTAGGTCCAGAGACACGACAGTACAAATACTGTTGCCAAAGAGAACTAAGTTCATTTCTTTTCAAATCTAATCTTTGTTACATGCTTGCATTTTATGGCAGTAAGATTAAAAGACATATTTATGTCCATGTTACTTTTTAGTATTTACTTGTTTCTCTGGTGTAAAAGTTTAAACAGTTCCTTCAGGTAAAAATATATAACACCATTCCTTGGTAAATGTTCTTTTCTGATTTCTAAGCTGTGAAGAGTAGTTCTTTCTAATATGATTTCCAATTGCTAGTTTTATTAGGCCCCTGAATTCTCAATAGATTTTTTTCTTGTACATTTTAATAGACAGCCAAACATATTTTATTACACAAAAAGATGTTTTCACATTTACATTTGTTTGGAACTTTGTTATCACGCTGTCCCAACTCTTCATTTTAGAATCCTACCTGAATTGAATTCCATTTCAAAGCGGCCAACTCTCCCAGGCAAACTAATGTGACAAAATCATTCTTGGGAGGTGTTAATGAATGATAATGAAGTCAGTGACACCCCCACTTAGGTATTTTATTTGCATTGCAAAAACACCATCTTAAAGACATAGGGTCTTAAAAAGTAAAGCAATAATTAAGAGGGATCCAAGGACAAATGGGAGAGGAAGAGCAGAACTCTGCTCTCTGAGTGTCCTCCTCTCCATGCAGCTTTAACTATCCTAGCTGGGGTCGCAAGCAGAGAACATCCCTCCCAAACTGGTCCACGCTGAGACTGGATCACAGACTGGCTCAAACACAAGACAGAAAGACATGTTTGTTTTTCCTATTTGCATTTCAACATCAATGGACAGAGAGTACATAAATAACAGTAAAGTCATATAAAGTGTTCTGAAATAATCTTCCAAATATTTTCAAATCACTCAGGCTCTATCCTCACCATTTTTATCTAAGATCACTGTGAAATAAAATAAGTATGTATCTACTTTGCTATAAACTAGCTTGGCATGCTCGATAGCATTGATCTCTTTATGCCTAGACATTATTTTCCTTGTGAAGTGGCATGTTTGTCCTGAATATAGTTCTAAGTCCTTCAAGCTTCAGGGATACCATTTCTGTGAGAGGTAAAAGCTGCATTTGGGTCTTTACTCAGCCTACAGGTATGTAACAAAGGCCAGACCTTTTATTCAGAGAAAAACATGTAGGCAATGAGAATACTCAGATAAAACACTGCTTTCCCTTCATTTATGGAAAGGCAAAACAAAATTTCAGATAAAATAGTGAAAATATTCTTACCAAATGAATTCTTTTCCATGTATTATTTAAGGCTAGACGTAAAATGTTATTGAGATAGGATTGCCCCTTTAACCAATATTGTATTCTTTTTTAATTTATTTTAGAATTAGTTTTTAAATGAGGCAGTATTCACAGTTTAACTTTTTTGACATTCTCTGTGTCTTTTCTTAAATTAACAGGTGTTGGCTTAGGGTAGTTGTCATTGATAAATGACTTTTAAAACTTTTTAATTGGTATATGTTTGTAATAAATGATTGCATTTACTGTGATGAGTTTGCATGTGTATATTACACATTGGAACTCTTTTATTTTCCTTTCTCTTCCCTTCCCCTCCTTCTATCCCTTGGGCCCCTTCATTGCACATGTTTGTAGTATATGGCATAATGATCTTGCCCCTTCTAGGGGCTTGGCATGTATATCCAACAGATCACAGTCTCCACCTTGTTAAATCTCATTTTCCCATCCCCCACCCCCTGCCATCCCTCAATTCCCTTCCCACTTGCTAGGAGGTGACTGTGGACCCACCCTTTCTGCCTTATTAAGACTGCAGTGGTTGAAATGAGGCTCTCACACAGTATTCATCACATCAAAGCTCTTCACAACCATAAAGGAAGAACAAACCTTTCCTGTTTAAGTTTTGAAACCCCATAGAGAAAAGCTAAATAGCTCTGATTAGGAGAAAGGACAAAATATCCAAAAAGAATACAATATTATTTTGAAGACATTTCAAATGGGATTCAGTTTGCTCACAATTCATGTATCAAACCAGTCTTGCCAAATATAACAAACAAAACTGAGAGGTCCTGGCATCAGAGTTGCTTAAGAAATCTTTTCTATTTATTCGCAATTTCAGTGGATACTTGATGGTACTTATAGTTGAAGAGTAATCAAGCAGGTTAGTTATATTCCTTGTAATAAGCTGCCTTTTGTTTTAGTCATTGTAAAAGCATGGAAGTATATTTGTGTGTGTGCGTGTGTGTGCTCACATTAGCAGGAATACGCATTTTCAGGAAAGAACACAAACTATCCATATAACTTAAGCTCACAGATTAAGCTCTTTTCTGAAAGGATGTCCAATATTAAAATAAACAAATATCACTTGCTAAAATAACAGAAAATAGAAGAAAAATTCAGAATCTTATAAATAATGCCATTTTAATTTAAATTATTCATGATATATTTTGGGAGACTAGATGTTTCCCATGCCAGATCAGCTTATTTGGATCAACCTTTACACTAAAAACTTTGAAAAATTTGTAGAGAATATAAGTTTTAAAATGACATCTTAAAAGGATTGAAGATTTTTAAAGGAAGGAAGTAATTACTAGAGTACAATTGAAGGAAAAACAGAGACAAAGTGAAGTGTTGTGGATTATAGAAATTTTAACATTTTTAATGTCAGATCTGTGAAATAAGGTATATAAAACAAAGCTCAGATCATAAGCAAAAGGAAGAAGCTAATGGAGAATGTCTCATGATAAACTGTGATCTAAATGAATGCACTGACTGCCGGGCGTGGTTGTGTACACTTTGTAATGCCAACACTCTGGAGGCTGAGGCAGGAGGAATGACCGCCATTGTTAAGGCAACCTGGACTACATAGTGAGCTCAGGACCAGTCTGGAACATTTAGTGAGACCTTAACAGAAACGAATGAAAACAAAAGCAAGAAAATAAATCAAGTTCAAGGCCACCCTGGGCTACAGAGCAAGTGCCAAGCCAGCCTGGCCCACACAGAGAGATTCTGTCTGAAGAAATAAATTTAAAAATGAAAACAATACACCATTGAGACAAAAATGTACTGGAAAGGATTAACTTCTTGAAGAATGATAACCTAGTTTAGTTTTAAAAGGATAGGTCTTTTCTGTAGCCTGAGACATTTACATTTTTGCTGATAATTTTGGGTATTACATTTAGGCCCTTCATTCTTTTTAAATTAAATTTTATATATGTTGTGAGTTAGGCATCTAGTTTCATTCTTCTGCATATGTGTATCCAGTTATCCAAGCACTATTTGTTTATTTATTTATTTTGGTACCGGGGATAGAACTCAGGACTTTGTACTTGTGAGGCAGGCACCGGAACCACTGAGCTAAATCCCCGGCCCCAAAGCACCATTTATTGAAGAGAATATCCTTTCTCCAATACAAAAATCAGTTATCTATAAAAATGCATGTTTATTTTTAGGACTTCTTTTCTGGTCATTGGTTTATGTTTCTCTATTTATGCCAGTGCCATGTGGTTTCTATATAAATGACTTGGGAGTGTTTGAAAGTCAGGTATTATGATATTTTCAGCTCAGTTTATTTTGTTTGGGGTTGCATGTTCATGTTTATTCCTAACAGTCAAGATCATATACAGTCAATCGAATGTCAATTGAGTTCACTCCATCTTAGAGGATTTTTGAAAAATGGTATACATTTACAATAGAGTATGTTATCCAGCCATAAAAAGGCTGAAATTCTGCCATTTCTGACAACATGTATGGAACCGGAGGGCACTGGGCTGAGTAAAATCAGGTAGACACACATAAACAAGTATTTAATGTTCTCTTTCATTAGTGGAAGCCAAAAGAACCAATTATGTAGAAGTACAGGGCAGAACAGAAGTTTCTGAAGACCAGAGAGGGTAAGGAGAGGAAGGAATAGAGAGAAGATACATAAGGCATTAAAACACAGTGATAAGGTGCTAAATGGTTCTGATACTCTGTAAAACAGCAGGGTAACTATAGTCTACAACAACTAGTTAGACATTACAGATATAACTAGAGTAGGAGACTGATAGTTCCTAGATATGAAAATGATAAATATTTAAGGAGATGGGAATGCTAATTATCATTATGTGAACATTACACATTGCATAGGTATTTTGAATTTTAATAGTATACCCATAATTAAATAAAACATTATATATCAATACATAATTTTTTAAAAGTCTTCAATATGGCTGGGGACAGGTAATGCCCCCACGGATTGACTGAAGCTAACAGATCTTCTTTGGGGTGATGCTTGCTTTCATCTCAGCCTCAAATTAAATTTCTTGCAATTAATTGTTAAAGTGCAATGCCTAGCGCAAACAATGACAGTCAGGTACCCAAAGTACAAGCACATCCACGGCACGCAAACAGCAAAACAAACAGACCCAGAAATACTTCCCAATACAGTGATGAGACAGGGAACAGACAGCCCTCCCTTTACAGGTGGTTGCATTAGCAGGAAATATTTACTGAATGCCTAGTAGGTGTTCAAAACTCCTCTAGACCCACAGATTCAGTGGTGGGCAAAACAAACAAATCTGTTTGCCATAAAGTGTTTACATTCCAGTGAATGAGACGACTGGGGAATGTATGTATTGGCTGGGCGATCATCCAAAGTCTCCCATAGACCGCAATGTGCAAAACGGCGATTCCCGCTTGGCTGCTTTGGAAGTTTTCCGCGACGTTATTCCGTGCTATTGCCAATCCCAGGACGGAATGGCCATTAGAATCCAAAACTTTGGGGGGAAACTATTAAGCTTCTTAACAAAATCAAAAACAAAAATTGAGGGTGTTTAGAGGAATAGTAAAACAAAATAAATGGCATTGGAGATATGAAAAAAAAGGATATAAAGAACTCAAAATTTTTAAGTAAAATAAAGCAATGAATGGCACACAGCAAAGCGAATACAGCAGAGGGAGACTTATTGTTCTTAGACAAAGTAGCTGGAGAGCAGTTCAGAGCAGAAAGGCTGTCAGTGGTAGCTGGGTGGAGCTTCAATTTGTCCGGCTTGGTGGAGTTCACTTCTAGGGGTGCCTGGTATCTTGGAGACACGGCCTTGGGGTCTGTGTCCAGTCCTTTGCCTACTACCTTCTGGCTTCTTCCCCTGAGCTCTACCCTGGCCTTTGTGAACAAAGCAGCTCTGCTCTACCAGGCTTTTCCACCGTGGTGACTCTGCCTCAGAACCAGGTGCAATTACACCTGTCTTCCTCTAATTAACTGTACAGTAGGTATTGTGTCGCAGAGACAAGACAGCTGACTAATACACTCAGTAATGTAGATGAAGGCGTTTATTACCAACTAAAACTTTACACAATCAGGGAAGGCACTGGGCATATAAAGGTCAGCATGGGGAGTTGGACCTTGGAAAAATCACTACCCTCCTCTTTAAAGCGTCTACCTAGATAAACAGGATCTGGCAGGAGAATCCAGAGTCAGGCCTGGAAAATGGTCCGAAGAGAACAGAAAAAGGGATGAGAAGCCTGCGGCAGGGTCTTGCTTCTACATGTGGGTGCTGATGTCACTGCTGGCCCCGGGGAGCAGCGGGTGGACAGAGAAAACTTGGAAGTGTGGGAAGGATTGTGGGTAATCCCAAATCTGCTTATCCAGGAGTTGCTCCTTCTGATGGTTACAGCATGGCCCCACAACCAAATCACAATTCTTTGGTCCACTAAACTTCAAAGCATGGAGGGAACTGTACATAGTATACAAGGTAGGAGTACATTTCTAGCTAAGCCAAGTTTATATACCAAAAAGCAGAACAAAAAAAAAACAAACACACCATGAGCATGGAAGAGAAAAGGGTGTAAAATACAGAAACATAATAACAGAAATAAAGGACAAAATGAACAAAGATAACATGTTCATTGAATTCTCAGAAGGAGAAAAGAGCAGGAAGGGGGTAAATATTTGGAAAGGTGCTTTGCTGATAATTTTCTAGACATGTTCAATGACAAGTATGCCCACAGTGAAGGATCCTAAGAAATTTCAATAAAATTAAATCTATAATAAGGAACATCATGATGAAACTATACCTCATCAAATACACAGTGAAAATCTTAAAAATAGCTAAGGGAAAATACCAAGTTGAAAGGTGATCTGTCAGTTACATCAATAGAAGTTAGTGAAATAATATTTTCAACATGCTAAAAGAAAACAACAACAATTAAAGGTAAAAATACAGGAAAATTCCCAGCCCTGAATTCTATATGCTTTGAAAATATTTCTCAAGAATAAAAACTAAGTAAAATACTTTTCAATAAATGGTTGATCTTGGTTTCAGGGAAAATAGGGACATATACATGTCATGACTACCTTATGTTATTAAAAAATTCCTAAAGAAAAATATCCACTCTTTTTATGCAGGAATTCTTGAAATTCATTTGACTATAGTCCTATAGAAATCTTTACTATGAAAATACAAATTATGTCCTGCATATAACTTTTAAAGTGTCCAATTATGTATAAGATTCTTCATGAACTCATTAGTTTATCAAGAAACTTGTTAACATGTATTTACAGTATGACATTAAGTTCCTAAAGGCAAAATACAATGGAACAGAAAAAAAAATCACTATTCTGTAAATAGCAATATACTATTTTATTACTTGACCTTAAAACTATTGTTATTAAAATGTTTATGTGTCAATCACTACTTGAAGTTTTTGAAAAATTTTAAATTTATTTCCATAGAAGCAACTTACCAAGAGTTTCTAAAAGTTATGTTTCTCATTTTGAAGTTTCAATGCTGCTCAGTTATTTCTCTCATCTGTTACACAGACAGAAATTGTGGAACTTCAGCTCAGGACAGAATACTGGCTATTTTGGAAGCGGAGAGTCATAGTTCCTCACAAGTTGGGTTAATATAGAGAGATGATGAATGGTGAGAAGGAACTGAATCAGCCAAAGCAATTTCTGTCATGTCTCTTTTTCCACCTTAGGTCTCAGTCAGTTATTCGTGGGGACCGAAGTATGGGACCTCTGCTTCATATTTGGTTAGCGAATAAAACAGTGATCCCTAGCAGAGAGTGGGCTTGTACTACTGAGGCAGGATTAGGAGTCCCCAGGATGGCATAGTCTGTTTTCGTACCCTGGCTCATTCCTTGCTTTCAGTGGGAATGCTTGCTAACCATCAGAACCTTTCACTTACCTCCCACTTCAACGAATCCTAGGTTTCATTGTCTTTGGTTCACCTAATGGACACCACCTCTGAAAATCACATTAGAGCTTATAAAAATGTGCTAAAATATCTCAGTTTCTGCTGTTCCAACTCCAATCTTCCGATTAATGGTGTTACTTTGCCATCACACTCTTGAAGCCTGGGAAAAAGAGATAGATGCTATTTTTAAATACATCCTCTCTACTGAAAATACTTGAAAAATCTTCTAAGCAAATAAATATACATGTGCAAGATATATGCCCTCTGGAAATGACACAGCATTTCTCTTAATAATATCCTTAATTTTTCTATTCTGGCAAATTCCACCTGAAACTTCCATTAATATAGTTAATCTTTTCTTCCTTTTTCTACTCATCCTTCCACTTTCCACCAATTTTGAGTGCAGTATCTTCTCAAATCAACATTTACAATATACTTCCACATTTTTTAATTCTCTATAGTTTATCATGGCCATATTCAACTTCCACTTGACAACTGAGGGGATATTCTTCTGAGATAGTTTGCTCTCTAATTATTCCAGCATCCTACCAATCTTCATTTTTATGAGATTCTGACTGAGGCAGGAGAATGTATGGAATGTTCTAGAAGAGCAGCAAGCAAGCCAGGGCAGCCAGAGAACAGGGAATGAAGGAGGAAATACCAGGAAATGAAGTCAGGGAGATAAGGAAGTGGGGTTGAGGTTAGGAAAAAGACTGATTGCCAAGTACTTTGTAGGTCATAGTTAAGACTATGGCTTTTACCTAAGAGGAATAACAAGAGGCTGGAATGCTGCAATCAAAGAAACCACCCTGTCTTTTTGTTTGCACTGAGTCATTTTGGGAGACTTATGAATAGACCAGTTTAGCCAAAAGTAGAAGCAGAGAGGAGTTAAAAGTTTTACAATAATTCATGCCAAAATGTGGTCAGGAGGTAAAAGTGGGATTTGGGACAATCAGCAAATTTCATAAAACATTGAATGTAAGATGACAAAGATAGAAATCTAGGATGACTCCACTGGTGTTGGCTCGATCAACTGGAAATTAAATTATTGTTAATTGGAAGGGAGAAATCACACTGCATTTGTCACTGGAAATGTTATTGAATTTCCTTGTAGAGCTGCCAGGCACTAAGCTGAATATATAACTGCAGGTCTAACATGAATAGTCACATAAATAAAATGTATATTCACTCAACTTTCCAAGAAAGCCAGGAGAGTAGATGCAGACATGGGAGCAAAATATGGAGCCTAGTGTGAGTCAGTGTTCAGTAATCTTGACAGAGCCACGAGCAAGAGCTATAGAGCAGTACACACTAATGAATTCATTCCGTATTTGAAACAAACTTCCTTCCTAACAGCATCTTCTGTTAAGACACAGAAAACCTTTTATGTTTGTTACTTTATTTATCGAAAGTAGGCATGGTGATGTCAGGTATTGTGTATAATATATTTGGGAAAAAGACAGGATGGGAAAGGAGCGAAGGAAAGAAATGTCAAGCCAGTCAAGTACATTTCTTTTAAAAATAACTTCCTGGAAGCACCTTCTAGAGCTTGCTGTAGCTCCTTACAGAATTAGGTGCAAGAGAGTCAGGAAATGTATTCCACATTTCCATAGTCTATATTGGAGCACCAGGTAATAAGCACTGCAGACTTGAGGACTCTGTAGTCTCGGTCTGAACTAGTAAACTCTGCCATAGGAATCTCTGATGTGTAAGTGAATGAATGTGACTGTTTTAAAAACTACGAAAATAAGAAGCACTCTAATTTGGTCTGTGGGCTGTATTTTGCTGACACCCACTGGTAGGAGTGGACTGAATGGGAAAAGGTGCTGTTGCGGCTCTGGGGGTAGCTATTTCAGAGTGTGTGCTCCCAGCAGCTACTATGAAGGCAGATTGATGGCCCCAGTAGTTCTAGTGAAGAAGTACTAGATAATAGAAAATACAGGTTCACACTCAGCTCTACCACTTAATACCAATGTAACCTTGGGTAAGTCACTTAACCTCCCTATGCCAGGTTTTCTTATCTATAAAACAGATAATAAAACCTTTCTGCCTGCCTCTTAATGATTGGTTTGGAGTATTAAATGAAATAATGTGAAAGGAAATGAAATGCTTTGAAACCTCTGGTATTCACAAGTACATGGTACTTATAGGCTTGGCACAAAATTCATTCCACCGTGTACCTTGAGCTTTCTCTTTGTTCTAAAATATCTTTTCATAAAATTGCAAAATGAAATATAATACACTGTAGGAAAGTAGACTGTTACCTTTGTAGCCTAACCCCGCTGAGACAAATGAGGAGAGGAAAGTGAAGTCAGATGCGAATTACTAGAAGATCTAAGTGAGAAAAGAATAGATATATAAAAACTCAGAAAAAATAACACTTGGCCTAGAAAGTTCAGACAAAACACGTCTCTAACAATGCTATGATGACACCACAGTTTGGGAGAAAAGAATTCATTATATGGCATCTGTAGCCCAGGGGATCTTTTAGAGGATTTATTTGCTGTTACAATGGTATTCAATGAATTTTTGTAGCAAGTTATAATTTTCTGTGTAACAAAGAAGTTATTATTTTGTTAATTGTACCTTTATAATTAATGTCACATGGAACATGATCCCAGGGATTCATGGTTATTGTCCTAAATTTGTCCCCTTTAACTCATATTCTCTGGAATCTTGGACAATTTAATTTGTTTTGGTCTCAATTTTTTCACCCGTGGAATGTGGAAAGTAGACTAGGTATCATAAAATGTCTTTCAGTCTTCCAATTCTGTGTTTCTGAGAAATACAAAATTTACCTAGTGGCATAAATTATATTTTTATAATCATTGGACAGAATAGTAGGTAATCAGTGAAAAACTAGTGCATCTCCAACACTTTGCTCAGAATACTTATTTCTTCTTCTCCAAAGATGACAAAAACAGCAACACCGACCTTTCAGTGAAAACTGCAGGTGGCATTTTATATGCCAATCTGCAGCATAAAATATAATTAAGAAATGATAAACTATGAATAATAACATATTTACTTACACCAAGGACGATTTTCATACTAAGAAAAGATTAAAAGATTGCTTTTGAATTTTATTCTATTGTTTACTTTCCTAAAAACCATTAATTTGTCCACTGGAAATCAAGAGCATTCATCTGTTTATCAATAAATGAGCAGGGAAAATCTGATGTTTAGGAAACATCCACATATAGCTGTGAGTAGGCAGGGCATGAGTGCCTTACATTCAGCATTGTGGTGGGTATTTTCAAGTCTCCTCATGGTTGACTTCCAGGTCATTGTGCCACTTTTTGCTGATCTATTCACTGAATTTTCAGGGCATTTTCAGTGCAGGTAGAAGTTAAGTTCTGAGGTCATCTCTGACATCTCTGATACATAGTTCTTGTATCACCTAGGACATGCTGCTGGCCATAGGCAATGTCACTAAATTTCTTCACACATAAAGTAGGAACCCAAGTCCCCATCAGTCTGAGTAATTACTGAAGTCTAGGAACTCTAGGTAATGTGACAGTCCCTCTGTGAAGTGTGCTCCTGATTCCAGTTCCTCGGGGATCAGTGACATGTCTGTTCCTAAGTATTCAACAAGGAAGCAGACACGGGATGACCACAGTGAATATTCACATCCCAGAAGAACAGGAAACACAGTGAACACGAGTCAATAGCAGTTCTGAAATCCCAGTGTGCAGAAGTTGTAAGTGCTTTTAAACTGAGTCTGGTGTGTATTGTTTGATTAGAACCTGATTCTATTCCTAAATTAGCAAGTCAGTACTTTATTCTCCATACTGTACAGGTTTGAGCTCAGAAAGATCTTTCACTTTCCATTATTTTCTGGACTACTTCTACAGGGGGAATTGGAATGCTTATCTTTTCTGGAGTGTGTGCAGGTTTTTTCAACCATTTTTCACTTTAGAATATTGGGGTAGTTTGATGTCTCAAATGACAGTGTTTCAATTCAGAGAAATCTATCATTTAGAGGAGGAGCAACCCCATCAGGCTTTCAGCTTTCCCAGTAAGTTCTGTCCAAAATACCTCTTGTTCCTTTAATTTCTTCCTTCATATTTAATTGAAGTTGCCTGAGCTGGCCAGACTTCTAGGTCAGCAGTCACTCAGCCAAGTACCTCAACACCTGCTTGCCTGAGTACATTAAACTGTTGGTCAGCTTTCATAGTGAGTATGAAAGGCACACACTTAACTTTATCCTAACTGTGAACCTGAGCTTTTATCGATCTTTGTTAGTGAATTTTTGAAAGTTTCTTTGCTCTTGTTAAGTTTTTCTTCTTTCAAAACTACAGTCTGTAAAATTCTAAACCTCTCCATTTTATTCTTGCTTGAAAACATTCCAACTCTTTTCTTTCCTCACCTCTTTCTTGTTATATCATTAAATGTAAGCATTACACACTCACCTTGGCATTTGCTGTCCAACTTTTTACTTCAAGCTACAATTTCTTTGAGTCAGTTTTTGACTTCTAAAGTATCACAAATAACTATTTTACTAAGTGCTTCATGGCAATGAAATTGCCTTTCTTAAACCATCCAGTAAGAGTTTCTTTGCTGTTCGCTATCAATACCTAAATAAAGTAAATCCAAGAGGCAATACATTTTATTGCTATTATACTACCATTGATTTCTGGTAAGCATTATTTATAAAAATAAAGAAAAAATGAAATAAAAAAGAAAATTAAAATCCCTGGAAATTTCGGAAGGTTTGACACCAAAATTTCCTTTTTTCTTTTACACTTTATGACTATTACCATCCAGATGCAGACTCTGTATCTGTGAATCAATACAGCACATGAAACTTTGCCCAGCACTTATAGAATCAATATGGATCTGTGATCATTTATCATTATCATTAATATTACTAGTCTTAATTCACACTTTATAGAGAAGGTGGTTGTTACTGTCCATTTTTATATGTGTTGCTTTCTAAATGAATCTTCATCAGTTTTACTAAATCTTAAAACCACTACAGTCCGTGCCTGGTCTGCATCCAGCCTGCTCCCTATTCATGTCCATCCATGGATTCAGCTGGCCCGAGGCAGCTTTACACAAGCAATTGATTTCTATGTTCAGAGAGGCAGTGCTGAAAAGGAGGGGCTTCTTTTCCACCACAATTCAAGGAAACAGAGAGGATTGGGATTTGTTTATTCTTTTTAGCACTCCCTATATAGAATATGAAATCATTTTTTCACATCCAAAAAATATATCTGAATTTTACCACACATCACCTAAACTTCTGAACACTGTAGACCTGCAAGTGATACAGGACTGCTAAATAAACATAGGAAATAACAAAAGCCAAAAAAGACTATGAGATCTTGGCCTTAGAATTCAATCAGCTACTAGGCAGAGCCACATTTAGTTCTTAAAAGGATGGCAAGTCCTGAGCCAGAAATAAATAGATGTTCCAAAAAAATACATATTAATTATGTGACATGGTGCAAAAAGGAATGAAGGTCAAAAACTCACTGTGAGATAACAGAGCTTTAAAATCACCCAAGTTTGACCTGCCTTCTGTGAGTGTTTTGCATCAGGGTGTTAGAAAGTACAAAACATGCTACATGCAATTACACATGTGGAAATCTTTAGGAATTGCCAGATCTTAGTGATTTTATTATTATTGCTACATGGAAGATGATATCTGGAAGCCACTCTTGAGGAATCTGTAGTAGAGCAGACTGATACAATAATTTCAAAACACATTTAAAAATGTTCAGTGAGACCAGGGTGTAGCTCAGTGGTAAAGTGGGGTACTTAGCACACACGAGACCCTGGGTTTAATTTCCAGTGCCACCAAAGTTTTTGATAAATGTAAAATATCTTTACCACTGACAAATATTACACTTGCAAATAATTATTGCAGTCTATAATTTTGGGAGTAATTTTAAATAGACAACAATATTAATCTATGTTGAAATCAGGTGAATTATGCTAGTTTACACAAAAAATGAACAAAGATACCACGTCTCCACTATCCCATTCTACTTCAAATGCAAAAAGAACATACAATTGTAAAAAGAACATACAATTGTTTATTGAATATCTACTTTGGATTAAGAATCTTCTAGGAAATTTTGAAACATTACATTTAACGTACAAAATAATTACATGTTTGGCCAATGATT
The DNA here is from genome assembly GCF_000247695.1 of Heterocephalus glaber. The sequence goes on along the minus strand of NW_004624753.1, from coordinate 23,822,692 downwards.
AATCAAATGTAAAATTTCAGGGCCGTGGAGGGCATATATTTGGCACCAATACCCATTCTGCCTTCAATTATTCTCTCAAAAATATCTACTCAATGCCTATATTTTTTTGCCAGACTCTCTTCTAGACAGAGTGATACTCTATTACAAATTTGTAAAAAAAAAAAAAAAAATTTGTAAGTGTGAATTCATAAAAATTAAGCCAATGGATACCCTCCAAAAACTATTAAAGAAAAAAAACAATTGATGAACTGCCCAAATTGATTGGTAGCATTGCAGTATCTGAAACATTGGTATTAAATTTTGATGCAACCAATTTCAATGGTTGAACATTCATTTTCATACAGTGGGCTGAAAAACTAAGGTGATTAATTTTTTTAAATGGTACATTAACTAAGTGTTTTTCATGTTACTTCTTTCTGGATGGTGGCCCAGGTGTCTTCTACGTTTTTCTCTGGAAAGGGGAGAAGGGGCAAATACTCCCAGCTTTCGGTTATTACACAGAGGGGAGACAGAAGATCAGCAGAACCAGACCCTGTGCCCAAGCTCAGCTTTTTACTTATTCATTTTTTGTTGCCTCAAATATTCTTTAATCAGAGTTAAGATTCCCTGTTTCCCTGTGCTTAAGGATCAATTTAGAGATTAGCATAGGATTTTTCCTCCCTTGTAGGGACATATACAAAAATGCAGCTAATACAAAATTTCAAAGGAATGCAGCTACTAATTGTACTTAACTGATAATGACATAAAATAATAATAGAAGGTATTCCTAAAGAACAACGAATATAATCACAAAAGAAATCCCGAAGCCTCTAAATTGCAAAATTTATAAACAGCTGCTGCCTTCCAAGATAATCATATTGTTGGAATAACTTAAGGCCCAACAAATGTGTTCAGTCTGAACTGTAGGGATGGAGAAGAAAAAAAGCCAAAATAAAATCCATATTTGTCATCTCCCAAGGTTTTATTTCTGTTTCCAACCTATAAGAAGAAAATAGTAGAAGAGAGACTCAAAGTTAGCTGGCTGGGACAGACACTGGTTCATTCTTCGGTCCTTTCCAACCTCTCTCTGCTGCTCACATAAACCTTAGCAGCCACTCAGGTCCTCAGATAGGCTTCTTTCTTTCTTCCGTCCAGAGTCTTAGGAACTGCTTACCTTTGAACATCCACTCTACAGTAATTAGGGATTTGTGCTGTAAGGATAGATGAGTGACCGCATAATAGATCAGCTTTATAAGTAACGGCAGGCTCACGTCAGTTTCCCCTCAGTCCAGGCAGTGATTTTCTGCATGGGGTGACTTGGAATATTGGAATTTCTCAAAGGAGATACATCAAAGGAAGATTTAAAACTAAAAATTGTAAACAATACCCTTTGATTCAATAAAAGATATGCCTCATCAATTTCATATAATTTAATTTGTCAATCATTAAACATTTATCAATAAATGTGTGCTAGAATATTTTTTAAAATAACAAGTGATTTTATTTTACTCTATTTAGTTCTGAATGTCATTAGTAAATAGATTTTTTTAAAGCCTCTCATAAAGAAGTTGATAGCTTTATTCATAAAGTTCTATGTGATATTATCAGCCATTGAGATTAACATTAAACATACATCACAAATAAAACTGTTACTTTTTTATTCATTAAGTTTATTGGTACATTTTAGGTTTACAATATAATGACATTTATCACTGGGAATTTCTACCTGCTCATGATATACCTTGGTTCTTATTTTCTTCCCATTCCCCTGCCCTCCCTTCAACCCCTCCACCCCTTCCTATTTACAAAGACTTTGTTTCCAGTTTTTCCTTTTCTCATATTTTTTCCTTTTCCTTCTTTTCTTTCCCCTTCCCCTCCCACTTCTCTTTCCCCTTTGGACATTTTCTTCCTATTTCACATTATCTCTTTAACATTTTAATCCTTATTTACACTTTCAGTTTCTCACATCACAGAAACTATTCAATATTTGCACATGTGTCCTAATTATTTCACTTAAGGGTATGGCTTCAATGTGCATCCATTTAGCTATAAATGTCTCTAGTTTCTCATTCTTTATGGGTGAGTACTCCATTTTATAAAGAAAACCACATCTTCTTTATCCAGTCTCCAGCTGATGGACAATTGGGCTGTTTCCCAGTTTTAGTTATTATAAACTGTGTGTGTGTAAAATTGTTACTTTCACTCCAAGTAAAAATTTCTCTACAAAACTTTGTTCTTATGGTTAGAGAATATCTGCAGAAATATTCACATTAAAGCTACTAAAAATACCTGAAAGTCAAATGATATGTAAAAAGTTTTGTTTACATAAAAATGCCCATATCCTAATATCATAAATCATTTTGTGTAAGTGAATATGATGTCTACATTTGTTTTAGTCTATATATAGTTGTTCCAAATTTATTGTAAGTAGATGCGAGAACAATAACACTAATTAGTCATAATCAGTCACCATCTAAATTTCTCCATTGAGTATTCTTTATTTTTAATATTATTGTATTCATATATATATATATATATATATATGGGATATATAGTAATTATATTGATCTGCAGGACTTGGCACAAACCCATATTGGATCTTAATCATGTTTACGTCCCCCCTCCTGCAGCTCCCCACCTGCTGGTCCCCTCTCTTCCCATCTCCACAAAGATAAATCCATGTCTTTCTCCTTGGTTTTATTATAAAAGTAAAGTTCTAGTTCTTTTTTTTTCAAAAATAAAAGAAGACAATTTATTTGAAGATAGGAAAAGAGGAAAAGAGAAATGGCAAACAGCTACTCTGGACAAGCAGGGGGAATTCAAAAGTGAATTGCTCTTGAAAAAAAAAAAGTGAATTTCTGCTAAAGTTCTAGTTCTAAAAACATAGAAGCAAATCAGGCTTTATTAACACCTTGGGTTCTTGGCAAAATTAGTCCTCAAATTGGGGTAACTTGGTGTTCATCATCTGAAAAAAACAAGGATGTCTCAAATGGCATCCTGATTGTTTGCAAAAATAACAAGTTTAAATATTGCATAGTTTCACATATATGAGAAACCCAAATATAAATAAAGAGTAAAATAAACAATAGAAAATAGGAAGTAGGGAGATAGATCCTTCTCAAATGGGAAGGGGGACAAGAAGTGGTAAGAAAGGAGGCAAAGACGATGTGGAAAAGAGTTAAGGTGTGTCATGTTATGCACAAATGCCACAGGAGGAATGAAAACACTATGTACTGCACACACGCAGTGACAAAAATAAAATAAAATAATATAAAAATAAAGAAAAAACTACGAGTTTCTAGAGAGTGAATAAATAACTGGGTGAGGTAAAGCAGAATGAAAGACTAACATGTGAGGATGAATCAGAGCAGAAGTGCTTTACATGACCATTGACACTAGAGAAATGGATTCCGTCGGGGACTCCAGAGAACCCTGCAACATTAGACCTGGCTTTTCAGTGGGACTTTAACCTTCTGTTATACCAAGATGAAATCCATCAAAATGACTCATTACATTTGAAAAGACAATAAGTGCATTTTTAATACTTGATGCTGTTGTATTAACATCATCTTGTTCTTTTTTTAAACTCTTGAAGCAATTTTATGTCACAAATTCATATAAAATTAACTTCTGCTCATACTATTTTGGGATATTTTTCTCTAAGTAACTACATCTAAGAAATGCTTCAAGATGACTCATGGAAATATATTTTTTAAATTCATTAAATAGATATGATATATAATAAAGATAATTTTTTAAAAATCAAAGAATCTTAACAAAACAGTAAAAATGTAGCCCAATAAACTGCTTAACTTTGTTTTTACCTACAAAATCCATCAATCTATTTATCTATTCGTTCTAGATAGCTTATTCTGAACACATTTTAAAATATTTAAAATCTGAAAGAAATTATTTTCCTCATTAAAAGTATTCATTTAAATTATTCTAAGTTCATTTAACGCCAGTACCTGCCAGTCCTGCTAAAGAAGTTAAAACTATAAAAGATCTTACAGTTATAGTTATTGATCAATTATAACTTAAAAACAAAATTAAAGTGAAGACATGTAATTTCCAGCACTTATTTGACAATAATTAGTTAAATTCAATAAAATCATCAAGTTGCAAGAGTTATAAAGCACCATTTTCAGATTTTTGAAATAACCGGGAAAAAAATGGATTTCACCTTTAGTATAATCTAGACAGATTTTTCAAAAACCTTTTGATTTAATTTTATTGCTAATTTTAACAGGCACATAAAACAATAATTGTACATCTTATTAGCAGGGAAACGTGAGTGATATATGTCTACACTGTGTAATATTTAAATGAAATTTAACATATCTCTTCAGGAATTCAGCACTTATTTAAAGAGAAAACTTTAAAATCACTTTCTCTAGCTTTTTGAAATGTACAGTGCATTGTTTTATTTGTAAGTTATAACTGTACAATACCATGCCAGGACTACTTGTCCCTGTTACTGAATATCCATTGATTCATCTTTTTTAATCTCATCCCCCCCAGAATCTCCAGATTGTAATGAGCCCCATTCTACTCACAATTTATACAACATCACCTTGGAAAATTTAACTGATGCATGAAAACATGAAAGCCGTGCATATTAATAGGGCACCATGCAGTGATTGATATATGTATCTCTTGCATAATATTTAAATCAGATTAAATACATTCATCTCCCCAAACATTTATCAATTGTTGTATTTCAGTTTCAAAATCCTCCCTGTAACGTTTTGTCCAGGATGGTGTATTATCGGCATCTGTGGTCACCATGTCACATGCCAGAGTTTCTTTCTTCTAACTGTAACTGAGTATACATTCATCTACATTTCCCATCTCCTCCCCACCTACTCTCCCTGCTCTCTGGTAACCGACTTCCTGCTTTCAAGTTGGATAAGGTGAACTTTTTCAGATGGACATGAGATCATGCAGTACTTGCTTTTCTGCACCCGGCCTATTTCCCTTAATATGATGATATCCAGTTCTCAAATGATGTTTTCTTACTCTCTCTTCTCTCCCTCTTCCCTCTTCTCATCTCTTCTCTTCTTTCTCATTTTTTCTCTTCTCTTCTTCTCCTCCTCTTTTTCCTCTCTCCATCTCAACACTCCTCTGCCTTCCTTCCTTCCTTCCTTCCTTTCTTTTCAATTGTTTTTACTTTTTTTACAGTACATACTAGGGGTTAAATGTGGGATTTGGACATGCTAGGCAAGCACTCTACCACTAAGCTACATCCCAGGTTGGTATTTAATTTTCTATGGTTGTATAGTGCTTCACTGACTATATGTACTGCATCTCTGTCCAGTCATTTAGTGATGGGTAATCTAGGTGTTTCCATTCTTTTCTAGATGTTTGCAATTGGCTATTACAAATATTACTTTAGTGAACATGAAGTGTAGGTATTGCTTCAACATACTGATTTCCTTTCCTTTCCATAAATGATCATCAGCAGGATTTTTAGATCATGCAATAGATGTAATTTTTTGAAGAACCACCATACTGTTTTAAATAATAGAATTACTAATTTACATTCCTAACAACAGTTTCCCTTTCCTGCACCTTCCCACCAGAATTTAAGATCTATTGTCTTTTTACTAATATCTATTCTTATTGGGGGAAATAAACTTTCATCATTTTCACTGGCATTTCCCTGAAGACAAGTGATGTTGAGTGTTTTTTGATGTATTTGTTGGCCATTTGTATGTCTTCTGTTGAGTGGCATATATTAGATCTTTTGTACCCCTTCACTGTTTCCAGTGCCAGGGATCAAACACAGAGCCTCATACTATGCAAGTAACTTCTCACTGAGCCGCACCCTAACCCTCCTCCCCAACGTTAAAGGCAGCTTATTTGCTTTACTATTGAGTGTTTGAAGTTCCTTCATATTCTGAATATTAACTCCCTTGTCAGATACAGAGTTTGCAAAAATTTTATCCCACTTTCTTATTTGTCTAGAGGGCTTTGTCTGTGATTCTGCATGGAGATAATCTGATAGCTTGGAATAAATAATGAACAAAGGGGAAAATGTAGCTCTGCCTTCTTTCTAGGTCTAGCTTGTTTATGCATCAATTATCTATGTTTATGCAAAAATTTTCTTATAATCTGTATAGATCACCACGGAATATTCATACACTGCATTCGAATATTCACAAATTTTATCTAAAAGAATAACCTATAAATGCATGTTGATAAATATTTCATTAACCATTTTCCATTAGAGGATTTCAGCATAATGACAAATCAAAAATACTGATATTTATTTGCTATAATTAATTGAATCACCATCTAATCCTAGGAATGCTTTATTTTGCCATGTAGACTAAACCTCAGTAGGAGAGTTCTAAGTAAACCCACTTTATTTTTATGCATTTTATCACAGATATACATATCTACAAGGCAACTGATGGTGATTTATAGAGACCAGGTTTATTGTGACTTCTTGTAAATGATGACATTCACTGGACCCCAACCACTTTATATATAATTTGTTAGTACAGGTTGTTCAGGGTCATTTCACAGGAATAGATGTTTCCAGGTGGCAATCTTTTCTGAAAATACACATAGGTATTGTCATTTTCACCAAATATACAGTAAGGAGGTGTATGGACGCTGATTCAGATGGGGCTATCTAAATAGAATGGGATTTTCAGAGTGTCTGAGATGTTCTGATGAGGTTTGATGTAGCAAGAACAACTTTATATTGTAGTCTCATTTTTCAGCATCTGATTATCCATTTTGGTATCCATATTTCCAAACATGATTCATAATATGCCTTTAGATAGGATTTCAGATTTCATATGAAAATAGTAGATGTTGCCTGTAAGATAAACTTTCAGTGGAAAGTTAAACAATAAAGTGAAAAGCATATCTCTTTGTGTAATAGATGGGGCTGTCAATTTGTTAAAGCTTGGATTTTGCACTAATAGACATCTAATTATCTTTTGTTACTAAATTGCTTTTGATAGTTTTCTAAGAAAAGTTACTAACTTGACAAATTTGGCTCCTGTATTTCATAATATAAAGAAATATATTGGTTTAATAATCAAAATTTATCTAAATGAGAAATTTCAAAAATTACATTTAAAGACATCACAGTGGGAAATCAAACTGCAAGTGAAAAATATTCTACGTTATGTGAAGATCAAGGAAACATTTTTGTCAGTCTGTGTCATCACTTGGAGGGGAATTTCCTTAGAAGAATATAAACATAAAAATAAGTAAATTAAGATTTATGAGAAAGTCATGTACAGATCATATTTGATGTGAAAATAAAGTTAAATTCATCATGACTTTTCAAGAATTCATTCAGTATTTAGAAAGAGTTATTAAAACAAGTTTGAAGGATTCTGCTTAATGTTTTAAATTTTAGTTACACAGAAAGTGAACTTATTATGATCATTAAAATTTTTCAATTCTTCATCACAATAGTTAAGGAGATATCTATATCTCTGTATTTATATTTATCTATGTCTATAATAGAAAGAGTTGTCAAGAACGAAGAAAACTTTTTTAAAATTTTCAATATTCTAATTATATCTACTTGACTATTTGATTCCAAATAGAGCAGCAAAAATTTCCAATAAAAAGTGTGCATTATTTCTTGGACATGAATAAATTAAATTATCAAGCCAGAGAGTAACAGTGCCCTTTGGGTCAATAGGCCACTTAAGCATTTAGCCAAATTTATATGAGTGCATTGCTAGGGAGACGATTGTAATCATATAAAATGATTCAGTTCAGTAATTCCAATGTGGCTTAAAGATAATGAATCTTTTGTATCATTCATCTTGGGAATATTAACATTATTGAGTCCTGTGACTGTTAATGAGCTTTTTGCTAGGAAAAATAATAAATTACAGAGAGAGATACTTGGATTACTATAAGCATGATATTGTAAAAAGTAATTAGCATGCTTGTGAGTAAATAGCAGAACTGGAATTGACTCTGATCATAAGGAGGCTGAATAGTGCAAGCATCATAATCATTTTGTAAAAATTAATCCATTAATAAATCTAGAAATGTTATAGAAGTTTTAAATAAAATACAATTAGAAAAATTTTAAACTATCAGTGACAGTAGAGATAGGAAAATATAAATTGAAAGACGTACTTTGCATTTATGGTGCTTTAATACCACATAGATTAGAAAATTTAGAATGGAAAATGTACCCCTTGACAGAGAAAAGTAGAGGTACTGGTATTCACAGCTCTACAATTCTTTAAACTATCCTAGTGAGAAAATAGAGACATGAAACGTATCTGGCTGAAATGTACCTGTTATTTGTACCCTGTCTCACCTTGTCTCTGTCATTACATTGTTACATACAGAACAACTAAGGAAGATAGAAAATCCATTTATTTTCAAGTTTGGAAAATTACAACCATACGAATATGATTAGAAGAATTTTGATATATTAGGAATATCTCAATAGACACAGAGTTTCTTGGAAATTGGGATGCTATGACAGGTGTTGTGGTACATGCCTATGATCTCAGCACTCAGGAGGCTGAGGCAGGAAGATCTCTGTGAGTTTGAGGCCAGCCTGGGATATATAGCAAGACCCTGTCTCAAACAAAAATCTACCAAAAACTTGTAATGTTTTCTGTTTCACCTATGTGAACCTCTGCATATATCATAGTCCATGGCACAAAATAAACTCTAAGTGAATAATTTTAAAATGAACTTAAAAAGTCAGTTATATGGTGGCACAATATTGTTATCCCAGCATTTGGGAAGCTTAGGATGGAGGATTCCAAGTTCAGGGCCAACCTGGGCTACACAGTGAGTACCAGTCCTGCCTAGACTACGTAGAGAGACCTTGTCTCAGAAAAGCAAACCAAGCTAAAACAAAGAAACCAAATGTATTAAGAATTGAATTTAATTTTAGGTAATAGCAACAAATAACTGTTTTATGCAAGATTGTTCATCCACTTGCTCATGTCCCAGATACATTTACTAACTGGGAACCAAAAGAACAATGCTGTTCATAAACATGAATCCAGTGGTGGAGACATGAGTGTGAGACTGCACTCAGTTTGACTTCCCTCCTTTCCCACCTTACTGTCCCTCCTTGGTTTCAGCCCTGTGAATCAGAGGACACTGAGCAGTCCCTGCTAGGTAGCGGGAGTCAGGACACATGAAGACTGCAGGCAACTTGAGAGCATCTTTTAACAGCCAGAGGCTGCTGGTGTGGACCCTCTTCCACTCTAGATGTCGATGTTGAGGGAAGTCCTTCATTTTATCAGCAGTTTCAGAACAGGCCTGCAGCCTGGGCACTGCAGTCCCTAAGACAGTCCGGGGAGAGACCGGTGGCCTAAGCTGGATGTTCTTAAGAAAGAACAGTGGATTATCAATTATTCGTTTTAATCATTTTAATCCTTATTTACACTTTCAGTAGGTCCAAAGGTGTAGGGAAAGTGAGAGGGGAAGGAGAAAGGAAAGAAGGGAAAGGAAAAAATATGAGAAAAGGAGAAAATGGAAACAAAGTCTTTGTAAATAGGGAAGGGTGGGGGGGGTGAAGGGAGGGCAGGGGAATGGGGAAAAATAAGAACCAAGATACATCACATACAGGTACAAGTACCCAATGACAAATGTAAACATATTGTATACCTAAAATGTAGCAATAAAAAATTTAAGCAAAAGAAAAAAAAGAAAAGAAAATACAGTGGTCTGAAGAGAGAGGGTATTTAAAGTTTCCCTAGTGGGATAAAACCAGGAGCACGAGTGCAGCAGGAAGCCTGGTGTAAGCATTCATTTTATGCTTTTATCCTTTCCTGCTGGATTTTAAATGCTTATGTTGGAAATGTCTTTTCTTTTTCCTATCAAAGTAACCTTTAATATATCTCAAATTTGCCCTCAAGACAAAGTAAAAATTAAACCAATAGTAAACCCAAAGTCAACCCACCAGGTAAGAAGTTTGTACCATTAACTACAGATGTATTTTCCTCTAAAATAGCTATGTAAGGAATTCAGTGTACTTATTTTCAAGTTAAAACCCTCATTAATTGAACTCCATTAATTTTAAAATGTAAAGTATATGTTTTGATATCACTATATGCACGTATATTCCCATGCTAATTATTGTAAGGAATTTTACATTATAGAATTAACATAAACATTTAGGGAAATGAAGTTGGCAATTGCATATTAAGATCCATAAAAGAAAGCAACTATAGAAAAGTATAATGACATTGTTAAGTGAATCTAATATTGATTTTGGAAAGGAATATATATATATATATGTTTAATGAAACACTTATGTGTAGGGGTATAAACAGAATTGCATGTCCACAAATAATACCACTTTTGTGCATAAATGTGTGAACTATATTTTAAAAATTGATATGCAATGCACTAAAAAAAGACAAATGCTTATACATGATATATGGCTTATAGGTTTTAGTGACATACTAATTTAATTTTGTATAACTTGTTTATAAATATGATACATATTTAGACTGTGCACTTTATTCAAAGGAATAAATGCATTTTGAATATTCTCAGAGAGATAGATAATTTAAAGAAATTTTTGATACTAGATTTAGCCTCAAAGAAATATGAGTTTGAATTGTCCTGTTCACCATCTAATAAAGAATAGCCTTGGGGCCCCAGAAGACCTCGGAGCAGAAAAGACGGGACGGACAGGAGCCACTCTACTCTCTGAAAAGTGCTGCGAGTGGAAGGGTGTTTTGGAATGAGATAAAGCTTGAACTTTTGCCACAAGTGTCCTGACAGTAGAGAAGATATATACAAATGTAGACCAGCATGGAAACTAGGAAGGAAGGCAATGTTATAACAGAAACATAGAAAGATTTGAGGACACTGTACTACTGGCTTTGAAGATGAAGAGACCACAAGCCAAGGATTGTTGGCAGCATGTACAAGATGGAAGAGGCAAGAAGCAGATTCTTGGATGGGTCCTCCAGAAAAAATACAGTCCTGATGATACCTTGATTTTAGCCACATGAATCTGATTTTAGGCTTCTGACCTTCAGAACTATAAGAGAATAAATATTGTTTTAAGTCACAATACATCTAAGTTATTTAAGGTGCAAAGTTTGTAGTAATTTGTGATAGCAATAATAGGAAACTAATAGACTAGATGTTAAGTACTTTAATCTTCAAAGAACTATATAAAAATCTACCCTCAACTTCAAAAAAAAAAAGAATAGCCTTAAAATATGATATGATGACACACTTCTGGATGGCAATCCAAACCTTTCCAAGTGTGTGAGATAATGGGGCAGATGAGAGGTGAATTCAGGATAAATAAAATGATGTTTTACCAAATGAGAGTCTCTTATTAAATGGACATTAAATTGTGATCATATTTTTTTAAACCTGGAGAATGGAAGCTCAACAAACATATTAAGAATGAGTGGTTTCCTACGATTTTAAGATTCTCCAAAAAGATTCATACAATTTTTATATTAAATTTTATGCAATTCTTAAATGTTGGGGGTTTTTTGCTTTTGTTTTTTAGTTTTCTTAGATGCATCCTCATCCTAAATATTGCCAAAAATATTTCCCCACAAAAGCAAGTATTTGTAAGAAGAGTGAGATGCAGTCGTATTGTTCAGGAAAACAAATGTATACTATAGAAGGTATACCTGAAATACATAGTGAATGTTTAAATTTTTAAAAATTTACTGCAGAGAAGCACATTGCCATTCGTCACAGTAACAACACTCCTCGTTGCTATCAGCACAATTATTTCACATTCTTCCACTCTCTGAAGCAGCTTTGATTCTGTTTTGTGTCTGTAGGAAGTGTGGCCAGCTGCCTCTGCCATCCAGGGGAAGGCAGGCCTGTAAAGCCACGGTGTGGAGTCCTCCTCCCTGTGTCATGGGGTCTGGCACTGGGTGTTTTCTGGCTCTTTCCTAAAGTCACATTAAGGTTTCCAATCTGTGCAGATGTGGAGTCCTCCATGGCATTGTAGCTGAACACACTCACAAAGCAGGACCCCCAAACAGCTTCAGACAGTGCCAGGAGTGATGGCGCAGTGTGTTTAAAGTGAGGGGCAATATTTCTGGGAGATGAAAGACAATGTATCTTTTACTGCAATATTTTTTAATTTAAACATTCACCATATGTGTCCATGACACCTCCTGCAATATGGACGTTCTGAAAGCGTGATGTTAAAATGTTATGCTTCTGCTTCTTCCTCTCATTCTGGGAAAAGCTACTTGGCTTTCCCTTTTAGATGTTAACCTGTCAGATGAAATATAATTTTCCAACAATTGCATTTTCTAATTAAACTTTAAAAGTGGTGTTTGTTTTCCTGTGACTATAAATTTTGAGATGAAAAATTCTGCTTAATGCATTGTATGATTTTAGATATAACTAATCTTGCTCTTTTTTTGCTGTGACATTATAAAATCAAAAGCACAAATTTTGTTTTATTATATACCCAATAGATTAATTTTTCTCAGAGAACAATGCATATTAAGGGCACAGCAAATTAAACATAAGATGAGTTTAATTCACTAGACCTTTTACAATATCATTTTTTTTTATTTCCAACGATGATGAAAAGAAACACAATGTCATGATGTGATTCTATAATGGAAATGCTGCTTTAGTAAAGATGAAAATACATAGGCAGGGCACCAAAAGTTATGACAGGAGTTTTAATGGTTGCATTGGATCTGCTTTGAAATTTGCAGAGAAAGTATTAAAAACATAAAGGGTGAGAAAAATAAGTTTAGAAAGAAGTTATTATGGTTTTTGTCAGTTGTGACACTTTTAAAAATGAATAGAAAAAAATTAATGGAAAGCAACTTTATACTTTAACAATTTTCACAGATTCTCAATTTTCAGAAGAAGTTAAAATTCTCATCCTAGGGTGAAATCTCATAAATGTTTTAATAGAAGCAAGTCTGGAAACCATTGCTAGCTAACAGCTAAAAATTAAATTACAACTGATTGGAAATTCAAAATTTTCTCAGAAAATTAACTTCAGAAAGACCACAGGCAATTAAATCATAAAGATATTTAAAAATTCAAATCTAAGTTAAGTATACAATGTTAAGACTAATTAGTGATTCAGTCATTTTGAATGAATCCCTCCTACTTCACTTCCAGTCTTGAGTATTATAGTCTCCATTTATTTTAGCTTAAGACAATATATTTCCTCATCATTTCTTCATTCTTTTAAAATAACAAGTAGATTAAAAACTATGGAAAATTATAACTTAGAATCTGGACCTTGATTCATCTCAGAGAATGGAAAACAATAAGCACGTAAACTTGTCTATTTTATGTATGCTACTTGTGTTTAGATTTCTAGCTTGAATATTGTTTTCATTCATATTTTCAATCACAAAAGGGTGGTCTTTTTAAACTGATTAAAATTGTGAGTCAATACTTTAAATTACTGTTCATTAAAATAACTTCAAAGTATTAAGTTTTTTAGAAATTTTGGGCCCAAGGACTGTGCTTGTCAAATTCATTTTTTGTGTTTTGAAAAGTCCTTCATCCTAATAGATGAGTGTAATTAAATTTACTGTTCAATGTCCAAAAATGATCTTATGGATGCAGAATGATGCTGAACCTAAAGAAGGTCCATTTTCTTCCGTATTCCAATGATGATGTCACCTAAATGCTACATTAAATGCTATATATTATCACTTTCACAAAGCAATATTCAACAAATTAGTCTCAGAATAGATTTCAGGAAAATATTATAATATTTTTAGAAAATTGAAAGCTATTTTTAAGCAGTAAGAAACAATATATTTTAAGGAATTTCTAGTATACCTTGGAGTATGTAAAATATAAATATATATAATTAAATACATTTGTACATAAATTCACACAATTTTTCTTTTTTGTTTGCTTTGCTTTATTTTTTTCAATTGATTTTATTGGTACATTTCAGATATACATAATGTTCATATTTATCATAGGAAATTTGTACCTGTACATAATATATCTTGATTCTTCTTTTCTTTCCCCATTCTCCTCCCCTCCTTTCAAACCCTCTCTGCCTCCTTATTTACAAAAACTTGTTTCCATTTTATCTTTTTTTCTCTGTTTTTCTTCTTTCTTTTCTTCCTATTCTCTTCCTAGTTCCCCTTCCCATCTGAACATTTTCTTTCTATATCACAATATTTATTATACATTTTGGTTCTTATTGCCACTTTCAGTTTCTCACACCAGAGAAACTATGTGATATTTACACATCTGTGTCTGATATATTTCACTTAACAATGTGATCTCAAGGTGTATCCATTTACCTAGAAGTGCCTCAATTTTATTCTTCTGTATGTCAGAGTAGTACTCCAGTATATATAAATAATCACATCTTCTTTATTCATTTATCAGTTGATGGGCATTTGGCTGTTTCCAAGATTTAGCTAATACAAACTATACCACTATAAACATTGTGTGCATATAACATTGTGGTGGGATGTTTTTAGATACCAAGAAGAGGAATAGCCAGGTCAAAGGAACCTTTTTTTTTAAGGAATCTCCATACTGATATCCAGAGTGGTTGCACCAGTATACAATCCCAAAACAATGGAGAAGGTTTCCTTTTTCCCCGCAGCCCTGCCAACATTTATTATTGCTTCATTTCTTGATAGCAGCCATTCTTTCTGGAGTGAGATAGAATCTCAGCATTGTTTTAATTTGCATCTTTCAAATGCACAGTGGTGTTGAATATTTTTTCATATATTTATTTGCCATTTGTGTTTCTTCTGAAAAGTGTTTATTCATTTCAGATGCCCAGTTTTGGGTTTGGTATTTAAATTTTGGGGGGTGGTCTAATTTTTTTCAGTTTTTATATACTCTTGATATTAGTCCTTTGTTGAGGAACAGTTACCAAAAATATTTCCCACTCTTTGGGTTATATCTTCACTCTGTTAATGATTTATTTTTCTCTGCAAAAGCTATTTAGTAAGATGAGATCCCATTTGTTGATTCTTTGTATTATTTCCCATGTAATAGGGGTTTTATCCATAAAGTGTTTGCCTACACCTATGTCTTCAAAGTATACTATAATAATACTGTGATAAAAACAGTATGGTACTGGCAAATAAATATTCCTGAGGATCAGTGGAACAGATTGGAAGATGCAGAAACAACTCCAAACACACTCAGCCGCCTAGTCTTTGACAAAGGAGCCAAATATGTTCCCTAGAAATATAGCCTCTTTAATAAACGTTGCTGGAAAAACTGACTTTCCACATGCTGAAGATTAAAATTATACCCGTGTCTCTGACCATGATCTAAACTAAAATTGAAATGGTTCCAAGATCTAAATATTAAAATAGAAACACTAAATCTGCTGGAACACAATTTTTCTTAAATGCTCTCTTTCGTTCTCTCTCTCTCTCTCTCTCTTCATTTCCTCTTTCCTTTCTTCTTTTCTTTTTTCATTCTTTCTTTTCCCTTTTTTCCTATGTGACACTGAGGATTGAGTCCAGGGCTCCACACATGCCAGCCAAGTGACCTGCAGCTGAGCTACACCCTTCCCCACCTTTTTGTGATAGGTCTTTATAGATTTCTCAGCCTGGATTCCAATTTGCAATGTTCCTGTCTCAAACTCTCTACTAGCTACAAATATAGGTGCACTCCACCATACTCAACTTCATGTAAATTTTATTTTTTGTTTAATTACACTATAACATTGCAGGTGATTATTTATGTTCTCAACATTTATCATGAAAATGTCAAATACATTAGTTACAGATCTTTGAACTTGAATAATATGAAACTACCACCTATAATTTTGCCACTGACAGATTTTTTAAAATTTGCTATTTCACAAATCAGTACTTGTATCCTTCAACCTATCCATATGTTAATTTACTTAATTTATAGAATACATTACAGAGACCCTTACACTTCCCCTTAACTTTTTAATATAAATATCATTAACTAGAGTTAATATTTAATGATTTTACTTCTAAGTTTAAATTTACATCTAAAGAAATCTGCTGACTTTAAGTGTACTAAAACATTAATGTGATAACATTAAATCTTTGTATATGTTTTCACTTTTTCATCTTTTAATTTTTAATGTGTCATATAAATAAATATATTGGATGATTTTTTTCCCTTGAATGCTTTTGGGGTTTTGTTTGTTTTGTTTTTGTTTCATTTTTTGCTTTGTTTTGTTTTTTGCCTTTTGAATCTTTCTAGACATACCTGCAGAGTAAAATTAATTTTCTGGTAGCTCAGAATAAGTGTGGTCAGATGGAGAACAGTGTCTTCCAGTTTGCTTCAACACAAAGAGCAACAATCAGTAATTGCTATCAATAACCCACACTTGTGTGCTGTGAGAATGGAAAATGGGCATATTGTTCATGAGTACAGTTCAAAAGTTGAACCAGTCTCACAAATCTCTGTGAGCGAAGGCCTGAATTCTACTGGTGCTTGCTGCAGAAGAGACTTTGAGGACTTAACGAGTGAGTAGTCTGGTCTTTCTGCTGTTTCTTAATGAAAAGCTTAAAGTAAGTCACATATAATTGGAAGAACTACAACAAAAACAATAACATTTAAGTTAAGGGTGAATCTATGAGTACTATTCTGAATGACAGGTGTTTTTAACTGGATGTTTATAATAAAAATACATGGAGAGTTTTACTTCACAGAAGTTAAAAGAAACCTGAATCCCTAAACTAAAACACAACCTGCTATTATATTTGTACTCAACTTGGATTCATATTGTGTTCACAAACATCTTTGAAAACACAAAAAAGAAATACAATTAAAATAAGTGTATCTTGTTTAGAAGATTTTTAATAATACTCAGAATAAAAGCTCTGGTGTTTACCAGAAACACATAATAAAAACTCAGATTTATTTAAATGAACAGAAGAGTACTTAGACAGAAATTGATTCTTTTCAATGCGATACATATTAAAATGTTCCCAGTTTAACCCATTAAACCTACATTATTTTTATTTTAACATAGATTAAATTCTCCAAGGAAATAAGGTTTAAAGGAATGTTAATGGATGTTATAATTAAAATAATTTTCCACAAGAAAAATGTCATAAGCTATTTCTGAAGGAAAGTTATAATTTTGTTTGCCAATGATAAGACTTAAACTTACAGAATTACAATTCTAGTTGTCAATTCAATGTCACTTGCTTCCAAATTTAAGATCCAGAGTACGCAGCTCTGAGTGCTTTTGTATCCTCCACAGACAGAAATGATCTCTCCTTCCCTTGCAGTTACACTGAAATTCCTGCAGCTTTAAGCCGCATTCCTGTGTTTCTACTCTGTCCCTGTGTAAAAGGCCTGAAGCAGAAAATATGTCGAATTCCTAAATCTCTAATGTTATCTGTTACTCTTTATGCTTAAAAATGTACTTTTTATACTCTTCAAATGGATAGATGGCAAATACACCAATGAAAGGGAAAGTTCTTTAGTGTGTTTGTGTCAAATGCATCCACAGTTCTTGGAGCAATTATCATGGTCCTAGAGTCTATCAAATTTATCCCTTGCCTACCCTGATTTTTTCCATTTAGAACATGAAACAAAGGAAAACTGCTGCTTGCTGCCAGTGTTCATTTGATTTTATAGAAACATACTCTTTGAGGTTGAAGAAATCTGACTGGTTTTCAATGTGGAAATAAAGTAACTTTTAGGTGGGGAGTATTTCTAAACACAACTTGTCTCTAATCTCAATGAAACAAAAATGAACATTAAGATTTAGCATTGTTTTGTGCGTGGTAAATTTCAAAGCAAGGAACAACACAAAGCATAACATCCCATTCCACACAGAGATACCACATTTCCCTCTGGGCCTTCCTGCCATCCCTGCCCTCATGTGGGCTGCAACCTTTGCAGAGAAGAGGGAGGCTCTCTTCCTCTCATCACTTGTAGAAATGCTGTTTTCTAGGATCTGACATTCTGGCAATAGAAAATTACTATATTTGCAAAAATAAATGCTAACTCTAAAATGAGAATGCCATAAACAGAATTATGTCTTCCATTTCCAAAGACTACCAATACACTAGAGTGATGGAAAATAGTAACAAAAGTGAGGTATTTTAAAGCAAACTTGGGAAGTAAGGTTAGGACTGTTACCTGCAAGTTGTCCCTAGGTAAGTGCTGCAGCTGTAAACAGTACATTCTTGGGGCTAAATAGAAATGTTTTAATGCCTGTGAGCAGCCTCTTACTTTGCTTTTATCATTTTCATTATATGAGTGCAACACAGGCTGCCCAGACAACATATCAGAAGAGCAAATGTAGTAGTCATAATGGCCATGCTTCCAAACTCAAAATACAGACTTAATGCAATCCAAAAACACCAACAGCATTCTTCTCCGAACTGGAGAAAGCAATCCTAAAATTCATTTGCAACCAACCACAAGAGACCCAAAATAACAAAAACACCCTGGGCAACAGGAGCAAAGCAGGAGACGTCACAATCCAGAACTTGAAGCTGTATTACAAAACTACAGTGTTAAAAACAGCATGGTACTGGCAGAAAATAGGTGTGTGATCAATGAAACAGGATGGAGAAGGCTGAAAAAACTCCAAGCCCATTCACCATTTGATCTTTCACAAAAGGGACAAAAACATACACTGCAGGAAAGACATACTCTTTAATAAGTGGTGGTAGAAAGACTGTTCATGTGCAGAAGATTGAATCTAGACACACGTCTCTCACCATAGACTAAACTAAAATGAAAATGGATCAAAAAACTTAATGTTGAAATAGAACATTTAACTTACCAAGAGATAAAATAGGTAAAACTCTTGAAGTCATAGGCATAGGCAAGGACTTTCTAAACAGAACGCAGTTCCCTAAGAAACAGTAACAAGAATCCAGAAATGAGGTCAGATCAAATTAAAAAGATTCTACACAGTAAAAGACACCACCAACAGTGTGAAAAAAATTACCTACAGAATAGGATACAGAGTTTTGCCAGCTACTCCTTAGAGGTCTAATATCTAGAAAATAATGAACTCCAAAAATTAGATCCCTCTAAATAAAAGACTCAATAGAAACTGTACAACTAAAATGAATGAACACTTCACAGAAGAACAAATGGTCAATAAATTGATGAAGAAATGTTCCACATCACTGACCATTAGAGAAATGAAAATTAACACTGAGATTTCATCTTATCCTAGAGAGAATGACCACCATTAAGAAATCAAATAATCCACCTGCCTCACAAGTGGAAGGACCCAAGTTCGATCCCTAGTACCAAAAAAAAAGAAAAAAAGTCAAATAATATAAAATGCTGATAAGGCTGTGGGGAAAAAAGAATACTTCTACACTGCTAGTGGGAATGTAAACTACCACAATCACTATGGAGAATCAGTACTGAGATTCCTCAAAACACTGAAACTACAAATTCTATTTGACCCAGCTGTTCCCCTTCTAGTATCTTCCTGAAAGAGTTAAAGACATCATATTACAGTACTATATGCATACCCATGTTTAGCACATTTCATAGAAGCTAAATCTT
The DNA here is from genome assembly GCF_000247695.1 of Heterocephalus glaber. Next base: position 23,803,264 of record NW_004624753.1, on the reverse strand, counting down.
AAACATGGCCTCTATGCCCACCAGCAGAGGAAAGGATAAAGAAACTGTGGTATTTACACATAACAGAGTACAACTCTGCCATAAAGAAAGATAAACTTAAGTCATTTGTAGGTAAATGGATGTACCATTGAGACCATAATGTTTAGTGAAATAAATCAGACAATAAGTGTAAAAATTGCATGGTTTCTCTTATATGAGAAACCCAAAATATAAGTAAGTAGTAAAATAGACGATAAATGATAAGAATTAGGGAAATAGAACTTTCTTAAATGGGAAGGGGGTCAAGAGATGGAGGGAGGGGAAGGGGAAGAGAAAGGGAATAAAAGAAAATGATTAAATGTATTGTGTGTATGGGCCAACTCCACAAAAGGAGTGTCAGCTCTGTGTACTGCAGACATGGACTGATAAAATAATAACTACTCAAATGAAAGAAAAAAATTATCCTTGGCAACTCAAGTGAGAGAAAGAAAGAGAAAATGAACAAAGAAGAGGAAAAGAAAGAAAAGTTCTTGGTGGAAAGAAGGAAAGGTGCATTATTTCTTTTTTCATTTTTTTTTTTTTTTGGTACCAGGTATTGAACTCATGCTTGTGATTCAGGCAGCAGAACCACTGAGCTAAATCCCTGGCCCTGAGGCAAATTATTCTTGGCAGTCTAGGGATTACACTGGAACTCAAGTTGTCATTTCAGAGGGGTTTCTTTGTCCCTCCCTGCAGCAGGATGCACACTTGAGCACACCTTTCTGCTCACTCTGAAGGTCACAACTTGCACTCAAGTGCTGGACTCTGTTGATAGTGAGTTGACTGCATACCTCTAGACTGTACATTTCACCATAGAGATTTAACATTTTTTAATTTTTATAAGCAACCACATAAAAGTAAATGACACAGACGCCAACATTTTGGAACACTTTTGAAGTTTATGTATTCTTGTCTCTCTGCCTTCTAACTAGCACATTATAAAAGCTTAATAAACATTTGTGGAAAGAATCAATGCTTTTGTATAGCATATGAGATTTAATGCATCTGAGGAATAATATGAATTTTCAGCCAATTATTTGTAAAGACAACTTGAATTTATCATGAGCAAAGCATGTTTATATTATATTTTAATTAAAGTATGCATTTTGCATGTTTTATTTGTGTTACATTTCTATTATAAAACAATAATTTGTAACTTAACAAAATTGTTATACACACTAAATTCTAGAAAAATTATTAATGATGCAAACGTTTCCAAATTGAACAAGTCTTTCTATGTTATATATCGGTGGAAATATTTTAGTATAAATTCAGTCATATCAGTGACTTAATTTCACATTTTAGTAGAAACGGAAAAAGTGAAGCACTGACAAGATTTTTAAGATCATTGAATTTCCTCAAGAAAGATTTAATTATATCCTTTAAAAAATACCTTCAATTTGATACCAAAATTATGTACTCACACTGCTAAAGAGCAATGAAATATTAGGCATTCAGATGTTTTTGTCATGTTTTATTACATAGGCTGGAAAAACAAACCTATTGTTATGTTCTTCATATCACCACTACACATCCCACTATGAAACCAAATGCAACAGATAAATAGGCATTTGTGTTTAGTTAACCGAATTTTTGTAATTAATGATATGTTTTGTTATTTCTATATTGGAAGGCTTAAAACTGCCACTGTTTCCCACACTATTGTTCTCAAAGTTGATGTGTTTTTACTAATTGGTCAAGAAAACTAAAAATCTCACACTTGACATTAAACCACATGTTCACTTGTTTAAACCAGCTGCAGTAGTTCACAAAAGATTAACAACCAGTTCTATTTTTTAACCTCATAAAGAAATCTATTTTATGGTTTTATCCCAACTTTGATTTCAAGTATTTGATAGGATCACAGTAAAAAAAGATAATGATGTTTCCTGCATAGAGTTAGCAACCATCGAATGCATTGACTAGGACTATTTCTTATTATCCTGAGATGTTATTAGCAAGGATCACAGCAAGTGGCAAAGAATAAATTGTTCTCTTTTTTGTACTGGTGGCTCTTGAAAAAAGAGCATAATTGACTGTAGTCATGGAGATTCAGACAATTTGTGCAGACTGATAATAGGATTTTATACATTGTTTCATGATGCTGATCTCTTATGCTTTCTTTGTAAAGATTGTTAGGATGGTCGATATTGCCATTGTTATAAGTTTTGCCAAATTAAAAAATGGTTCAAATCAACTGGGTGTGGTTGTGCATGCCTGTAGTCCCAGCACTCCAGAGGCAGAAGCAGAGGATCGCTGCAAGTTCTAGGCCACCCTGTGCTATGCAGTGAGGTCAAGGCCAGCCTGAACTACATAGCAAAACCCTTTCTCAAAACTCGACAACAACAAAAATCAAACAAATAAAAAGGTTCAACAAGGCAAATATGAAATCAAAACTATCACAAGTTGGTCTTAATGAATTGAATGAATGTATTTAGTCTATGCTTTAAAAGAAAACAAATCAAACTGCATCCATTGAATTGTACAAATGCCAATATATAAGGTACACAATTTTAACTCATTGTGTGACTCTACAATTTCTGAATTACTTGATTTCAATAATGGTAAACAAATGATGTTTACATAGATTTTTATTCTATCATATCTAATTGATAATATTCTGAAAAGAAATCACAAATTCTTATCTGCTGATTAACATGAAAACTAAGTGATGTGAGTTGTACTAAATTTCTACATCATTATTTTCTTTGCAAACAAATATGATGAATTACAGAAAGAGAGAGAGAAAAAAGAGAGAGAGAATAGAAATTCCATAGAAAAGTCTGTGGGAGCAGCTAGGGTTTCTATAAAATTACCAACCTTGTTTTGTTTAATGTGATTTCTTTACATATCCTTGTCAAAGTCATATTTCAGGAACAAACCTCATGCATTGGTATAATTTTTAATACTAACAAAATTTTTTTTTTCTTTATAAATTCAAAGTACAATATTTTTCAATGGTAGAAGTACGGTGCCTCCTTCCTCTTGCAGATAGGAATTTGACTCCTACTAGGCAGACCTAAATTCTCAGAACATGCACATACACAAAGGACTAATGTGCTTTTCCCACTTACACTTCTCAAAAGATGCACTCTGCTATTTATTGTATGGCTTTCATCTCCTTGGAAACAGGAGAGGTAAGATGATACAAAAATGTTACAAAAAATTTTTTTAAATGATATTATGGGTAACACAAAAACTGACATTTAATTCAGGGCTGTAGAGAAAGTTAAGCAGTGTCTTTATCAACAAACTGTGGTCGATACATTAGAGTAATAATAATGAGCAGATAATTTCTGCCCAGAGTCCAGGAGCCTGGGATATAGATTCTCCTGCAGGGTTACCTGAACCGTTGGGATTATCAGCCAGGTTTACTTGGCAGTGCAACATATCTGGGGGAAAAAAATAGTATGTTGACACTTTTCTTTTGGAACGAGAGACAAAAATTTAATGAAGACAAAGTAATAGGTTAGGAATTTCTTGTACAAAGGTTGAGTGTAACCAACGACTAAACCAGTTGCAGAAAAACGAAAGCACAGCCAGACCCCATGGGAGAAGCAGAAGGGAAGACAAGGATTTCACAGTAACTTTATTCTACTTCTACACTGAGGTGTACGGACAGTACACACCCAGCAGATATCTGCAGCCCTAGTCTCAAGGTACCACACTGGAAATTAAAGGGAGCTAGAGATGTGGAACTCAAAGATCTTGAGGATTTTTGTGTTTGATTTTGTTTTCTCCACCACTGTGGGATAAGACACTTTAGTACCCTTTGCATCCCATGAGTAAGGCACTGTCTAAGGAGACAAGCAAAAGAAAAGAAAATGCATCTGAGAGACTAATACTTTAACCTGAAAATACTGAACATATAGGATTATACTTTTACATAGATAGATAACCCATATTTAATGGGAAAAATGAATGAGACCTTCTTTGTTTATTTTTAATTTTTATGTTTATTGGTACGTTTGTAGTACATAATTATTAAAATCCTCATGGGGAGCTGGTACATGTACATAACACATTTCAATTCTTTTTTCATTCATCTCCATAAACTGCCCCCTCCCTCCATCTCTTGAGACCTTACAAATTTAATAGAAATGTAAAACATGTATTTCTGAGATTTAAGTAGTAAAATAAGATGATTTTTTAAACTTGGTATAAAAAAAGGAAGAGTTTGGATTGCTACATCTACAGATGGACCAAGCAAAGAATAGGAACTAACTACAAGTTAGTGAAATAAGAGGACCAGTTAATGTAATAGGTTTGACCTGACTGTTGAGGGAAAGCAGGATGGAGAATAAAGCACCAACTCTTCATCTGCATCAGCAAATAGAGGAAAAGGTGTGTATGCACTCAAATATAAGATGCAAACAAAGGGAGACATCCATCCTGAGTTAGTGTGTTTCCAAGTGGAGAACTCAGAAATATATATCATACTATGTGTATCTTAGTTACTTACTTCCTTACTGGGAACAAACACTCAACAGCCAGAAATTAAAGAAGGAGAAGTTTATTTTGGTTCACAGTTTCTAGAGGCCTGGTCCATAGTCTGCTGGCTCCAAGGCAGGGCAACATGGCTGGTACAGGGGGATGGGGAGGACTAGCTGCTTGTGGCTTGGCAGACTTGAATTACAGGAGCCCGGAAGGGACATACCATTCCAGGCCATTCTACTGGGACCAGCCTGGTTGGGCCAGATGTTGACTCCAAGCAGCTAGTCAGTCATTCTATTTCATAATCATATCACCTTTCAGTAGTTCTATGTATGAGGACATGAAGATTCACGGGACATTTTAGAACCAAATTGTAACACTACTATAATCTCCTTTGTAGTTATGGGAAAATACTTATGCAATAAATAGTTTACCCAAGGCCAAAAAGTTAGTAAATGTCCTGGGTGAAATTTAAGCTAGGTATTTTAACTGCAGATACTATGCCCTAAAATACAACTGTGTCTGCCACTTCAGGTGTTCATCCCATTAACAGTGAACTAGGAATCCTATTTTTTCCTTCAGGATAGAATGGAAACTAAGATTGCACAAAGGAGCTGAGAAATATCTAAGATAATATTCAAAACATCTTTGGACTTGATACATATGTACCCTAAACAATAATTAAAATAGGGTACATAGCCAACACAACTCATTTGTTTTCCCTTTCTTAGTGATAACAGCATTGAAAACCTCTCTTCTAGGTAGCTTAGGAGATACATTGTGTGAGAGTTTACTATATTTACATCACTGTGCAACAGAACATTACCACTTTCTTCTCTTATCCACTTGTAAGTTTATTCCCATTATATATACAATTATTATGCATCAACAAAATATTTTTGACACTTTAAGATAGTGAAATCCGTGCCTCATTTCTTTCTAGAGGCAGCTGCATTTCACTTGATTTTGCTGTGTTAAGGAATCTATGACCTCAAGATCTCTCATGGGTTCAATTAAAAGTATGATTTTTCAGACTATTCAGCTTTTAAGAGTTTATTTCACTGAGAGTACTGATCTTTTAATTGTCCTACATGCTAACCATAAGCTGGAAGTCCTTTCACACCATATTTTGACATTGATATAATTATACCCATAATAGTAAGATCAAACTTAATACTATTCAAACATGAGTAAAACGCACATGATATTTGACCAGATCACACCTTAAAACAGCATATGGCACTTTGGTGCTTAAATAGCCATTCAGATTTTCTCCCATCTTCAGATAAACTATTTGGTTGAATATCAAGCATGATAAATATTTTACTTATTTTCTTGGAGTTTGAAATTGTTTATTTTTAATATGGAAATTTTTGAAATGTCAAAATAGTCAAAATGTATATAGACTTTTATTTTGTTTTGTTTTGTTGGTACTGGGGATCGAACGTATATAGACTTTTAATAGGGTCATACAACTCAGTTCTCTTTATTAATGTTATTTATAATAACATAGCTTTTATGAAAACAACTATCCTTTGAAGCAAGACTAGAATTGAAAATAATATATGTATGAAGGTGATGCTTTGTAACTAACACAGGAGGCTGTGGAATCACCTATGCATCAGTAATAGGGTAGGAAAAGCTCAACCTGTCCAGTACTGAGTTGAGTGCCTAGATATACAGGGAGTAGCTGGAGGTGATTTCTACCCTCTGTCAGTTACCAATGAATCCTTCAATTTTGATACTGAAGAGTGTCCCCAATTTACTGATCCATGGAACATTACTCTGGAGAAAGGTAATGGATTAGCTCTTTATAATACATTCTCAATACTTAAATAATGCAAGGAAATGCTATTTTTTGTCTCCCTCTTAGATATTAATTCTGTGTTTTAGTTACTTAAAACTCAGGGGAGCTCTATAATTGTCAAGCCTATCTAACAAGCACATTTTAATCAACCTTAGTTGAGCATAAATCAATTTTTTCAAAATACTATACCTATTTATGTCTTATAAGGTAACTATCAGTTCAAGATACACTGAACTCTGACAAAATGCTCATACATGTGATCTCATTTTGAAATACGAGTCCTTTGAGAATTTGCATCAGATTTCAGCTGTGTCAGTTCTGTAGCTGCTCTCTTGCTGTAAGCAGACGCTCATCATTCTAATGATGTTTTTGAAGGACTATCATTTCCCTAATTAATGACTGTGTCCTATTAGGACTACTGAAATAAAAATCCTATCATCCCACAAAATAGTGGAGAGTTAACAATGCTCTCTCATCCGCATTAATTTTTAATTGTAAAACAATTTTAATGACTATTTATAGGTTTACAATTAAAAATTGAGAAAATGTACATTTTGTATTCTTAAAAACCAGCTGACATATTTAGCATTCTTCAGAATTATCAAGCATCTTTTAAAAACTTTTCCTGTTATTTAACCTAGAATATGCTATGAAGAGTTGGCCTTGGAAAAGAAGCATCACTGAAAATCAAAGCCTGCAATTTATAGTGTCTGTTCCTTGGTTTAATTTTGGAGTACATATTGGTCACCACTTTTGTAATTGGAGTGTGTGGAATATTTACACACAAAAAATCAGTTATTTATTTCCCAATATTCATTAAAACAGGCTTGGCTCTTCTTTGTTTCTAATGTATTAATTTTCATCTATTTGAAGTTTATACTAAGGCTCCCAAAAGAAATTTTATGTATATGACATAGCAAAAATATGAATTATCAGTTATATAAGGGTCTTTTCTTACCTCACAGCTTCTGGTTTAGTTATGTCCCTCTGGCTTAAGGTTCCTCATGAGTTGGAGTCAATCCATTGGCTATAGTCGTCTCATGGATTAACTGAGAGATAATCCACTCACAAACTCAATACCAGGACTGATTTATAGCAGGCTTCAAAGGATCCTCTTCTAAACCTGCATGGTTTTGGACACAAGTTATGTTTTACCAGCTTTGGTGAAAGACATCAGTTCCTCCCCAGGAGGCCTCTCACTTCAGCACACTGTTTCCAACCTGGTCACTTCCCTCTGAAGAAAGAGGTTATTGACAGAGACGGCGAGACTGAGACTCTGACAGTGAAGCTGCAGTCTTTTTATAACCTGCTCTCACTGCAACTGATATACTCCATTCAATAAACCAAAGTATCTCAATCCAGCCTCTACTCAAGGGGAAAGGAGCACTCAAAAGTGGGGATACAAAGGCACAGTCCATGGCAGGACACCTTAGAAGCTGCTTACAACACATATAGTCCTTTCATATTAGGTGAAGAGAAAGCTATATTATTTCCTAAACTAATAATTTTTCTTTCTCACATTTTTCTCAGCACATTGCTATTATATTAGTAAATTTATATTTGTTTTCAGAACTTCAAACCAAGAGAGGTTAAATCAAGAACAAACAAAGAAATCACAAATATCCATAAGAAAAGTACAGTTACACTATAAAATTCAAAATACAGATATACAAGTTCAATTCAGTTTTGTAAAAAGTAAGTGACCATAGTTTTAAGCAATAGGCTATATGATCAGAAAATACAGTGAAAGTTTACTTTTAAAAAAATTACACTAATCTCTCACAAAATACCCCCACCTCCTCCTACCATGCTTATCCCATTGTTCTTGCCACTGTCTAGACCAGTTCTGGAAGTCCTCTGACATGAATGTCTGTGGTTATGCTGTCATGGCTGCCTTGATTGCTTGAAAGAGTTCAAAACACTTATCTTTCATAATCATACTGACTTAGGGGAAGAGCCAGAAGTTGCATAGTGCCAGATCTGGTGAATAAGGTACATGAGAACACACTTTAATATTTTTATGAGCTTGCCTCGCCACTGAATCACAAAGACACGACCCAAGAGGACTTCCAGAACTACTTCCGAAAGTTCAACAATGATGAACTGGTCCTAAACTAGGTGGGATTCAGGAAATGTTCCAACACAAAAAGGATTATTTCAGCTTAGCTCTGAAGATTGAGTACACAACCAAGTAAAAAGAAATTCATTATATGCTCACATATGTGAGATGCATATTCAGTTCCATTTTTCTAGGATAAATTTGTCCCTGAATTTCTTTTTACCTGGTTACACTCAACATCACAGTGGAAATGTGGGAGAGCAGACAGAGCTGTAATTAAATGCCAAGACCTTGAGCTCGGTGTTATAATCTTTTCGTTGTTTTATGCTTTAAAAATTCCAATATACTATCATTCATTTTGCTGTGTTTTGACTTCAGCGGTATTATGTTAAAATTTTCTAACAGGATTCATTTGACGATTTTAGAAATGATTGAATCTATAAGTAACGCAAAGTAATAAACACCAAATTGAAGTGACAAATAGGCTATTATCACACAAGAAAAATTAACATTCTAGATTAGAATATTGAGGTGTTGAAGGAATGGGTAAGTATTTTATTAAAAAGTGTTTTTCTTGCTTTTGAAATATTAGGAAAATTATATTACATACTGTAAGACTGAATTTAAAGTTATTAAATATATACAGTACATTTTCATTTCCTAAGCATTAGAAAATGGTAAATTTCAGAATACAATAACACATTAATAAATCCATATGTGCATGACAGAAAATGTGGCATAATTTTCTTCTGAAATGGGGCAAATTTTCCCAGCTTGGTGGTGCATGCTTGTAATCCTAGCACTTGGGAGGCTGAAGCAGAATGATCTGAAGTTCAAGGCCAGCCTTGGCTATATAGCAAGACCTTGTCTCAAACAAAGAAACAAAAAATCAGGCAAATGCTTGATTTATAAGTCTGTATTAAGGTATTTAAATAAAACAAATTAAGGAGATATCTGACCTTCCCCCCAAAAAATTAAGAGTAAAATAAGCTTGTTTTGGGGTTAATGCCTCAACTTCATATTTCAGTACTTATACTGAAAAAGGATACTGATACTGACATATAATAATATATATTTTCTCAACAGTATTACAACTGTTAATTTTAAAATGTTGCAAATGATGATAAAAACCTTACCAATAGTATCTAAACACGTGATCAGATGACACCAGACTGTAAGCTCACAGAGTGTAGAGTGTACTGTTTGGACTGCCCATGGCTTTAGTTTTTCCACAGCTTACACACTGAAAGGCATGGGTGAGAAAATCTGTTAGATTCAGTAGCTTGAGCAGTGGATGGCACACAGGGTGGAGAAAAGAGCCAGAGGCAGAAGTAGGAGGAGTCAGCCTTGGCACTGGAGCTCATATTCAGATTCTCTGTGACAATAAATGCTGCCGAGCCCTTGAGAGGAAGCAGGGCATTATCATGTAAGAGAAGCCCTCAGCGCCTACCAACAGGGTCATTTGCTGTGAGTTCAGGATGTTCCCTGGCGTGTGTTTGCTCACTGATTGAATACATTCTTATTCCTCAGACAGGAGTGAGAACTTGCTTCCTCTCTCTTCTCAACTCAAATAGAAGTTTACAAAAAGCATATCAGTGATTGAAACTAACATATTGGCTTATAGCTGCAAAACAAGGAGGCTGAACTAGACTGGACTCATAAATAGAAAAACTGTGCCTTAATAAGGAAAGAAATCCAACAGTGAAAATTTCCCTCGTGTGTGAGAGGTAAGCAAAACCCCATAAATAATGCAATTCTAAACATTTTCTATTTAATATGACCTGTGAGAAATTTTAGGAAACCAATGAATAAGGCTTTATAATTAATAAGGCTCATTGCTCAGAAAATCACTGTACCATGATAGATACAACTGGGAAGTTCTTATTGGTTAAAAAAATATCCATAGAACTCAAACAATGAGAAGGAAACAGGAGGAGAGAGCGGCATAGGAGAGAGAGAGGCAGAGGCAGACTGAGAGACACAGCGGATACAGCGATGAGATAAATCCAGATTGATACCCTGGCTAAACGTTTACATCTATCATTTCTTTTCAAATTATTTTAATATAACACGAGCAGACTTCAATAAAGAAAATATGAAAGCCATGCTATGAAAGAATATTTTTTCATAACAAAAACTATCAGAGCATAACAATGGTAAATACACTGTGCATCATGATCTAAAAAGAATATATGTACATTTGCTAATCTCTCAGCTTATCACTTCTTATTTGAACATCTCATTTGTTTACTACCATTGGTAAGAAAGCAGCACCCTTCCCATGTCACTAACTTATGTAGCTTGCTTCTATTGGGATATTCTACACTTTACCCAGGTGCAACTTTGCTAATTAAAGAATAAACAAATGGACAAGCAGTTAATATAAACTGTTCGTAAGGGTGACAAAAACATATCTCTATTTCTTAAGGAAGTAGTAACTTTGTAACAGAAATAGAATTTATAGATGGATGCATACAATATCCAAATATATTCCATATATATATCCAATACACACATTGTATACATATAATTTGTGTTCACACTCAAGTACATGTTCAAACAAATACATAAATGTCCTACACACACGAAGTAAGAGCACAAGCTGAATTCAAGTCAAGAATTAACTACTTCCACCCAAAGAGGCTTAAAATCAAACACAGTTGCCCAGGGAAACTTAGTTAAGTACTTGGCATCAGAGAAGCATAGTTTCCATGTGGCAGAAGGCTGTGTGTGCAAATTCTGCTAGAAAATCGAGCAAGAAGACGTTATTCTATGTGGCTCTTATGAGGTCACTAAAAATTCCAGCAGTGTGATAGAGGAGGAGGTGAAATTGTGAGGAAATGAAGAAGCTGAAAGTGGAACTTTTGTAGAACTGTGACTTTCATCTAAGAGGCTCACATGATTGAAAATTTAATTTGGGAGAATTAATATATAAACATCATTTTATTGCCACCAAGAACATATGTGCATCACTTTAAAAAAGAAAGCCAGATATATATCGCCTATTTTTATAGCCAAGATTGAATAGGACCACTCATGAATTCACTTGCATGCCATCTGTAGACTGTTAGTGTCAGGGCTGTGGAATCTGCAGGAGTATAACCATCGGTTCCCTTTCATGTATTTTGAGACTAATGTGCTAATGTAGCTTTCTAAAAGTCTTCTAAGAGGCAGTTTTTGTTATGCCAGAAATAAAAGGATGTTTTGTCTTTGACAAAAGGAGTCTCATTTTTTTCCTCTTATTAAGTACGTTTTTTCTTCTTTTTTTAGCATGTGTTTGGCAGTACATACAGTATAATCACATGTCTAGTATGTAATATATTTTGAACATCCAGGCCCAAAAGAGACAGGATGAAGGTTTCAGAATAGTGTAAAAGAAATCAGTGAAGGGAGGACACAGGTGAGTGTGCCTGGTACCTGATGCTTGGGTCAGGAAGAGGTGAAGCCACTTCTCCTGCTAGCACGATGCTGCCGGGCTTCGGGGGACCCCACCACACAGCAGGCCCACCATCCTCCCCACTAATGAAGGGTGTAACTTGTGTCAGCTCCTTAGATTTTATTTTATCTGCCACAGAAAGAATAATGGTTTGTAGGAGAAGTCAGTGAGAGTGTTGAATGAAGTAGATTGAGGATTGCGGCATACAAGAAAAGAAAATGAACCAAAAATACAACAAGATATTTTATTCAATAGATGCCATGCCATACACTGTAACAAATCGCATTATCTAATTTCATGCCTTTAATTGCCTTTTGGATAAGAGATTTCAGAATTTAATCGTCTCAAAATTGCTTTTCTAAACATCTTTTTAATAGTGATTTTTAATACAGTTTTCTCAATTTTTTTTCCTAGAAAAAAGTAAACAAGCAGCTGGGCACCAATCCCTGAATGATTTATGCTCCAAATTGAAGATAATAATCATTGGGTCATCACTCTGCCATCTTTAAATTTAATTGTGAAAAGCTGAGTATTTCAAATCTCAAAACTTTCTCCACGTCTCTTAATTTACAAAGCTTCAACTGTAATGAATTATATCTGGCATAAACTAACATTTAAATGTAGTTTTTAAAACTATACCATTTAAGATCTTGTTCAACATTTATCTTTGAATGAAGACTTACAGTTAGTCTTTATGTTGTCCTTTTTGACTCTCAGTTCCAAATATTGTAATGTCTCAATGGAACAGAATTTTATGTGATCTTTTAAAACTATCACCTGAAATTCCCTATATGAGTGTGATCATTATGTATATCTAAAATGAACTGATAAACTTAATTAATAAAAACCTATCAAGCTGAGATCTTAGAACTCTTGAGGAATAATCCACTAAGAGGTGACTTTAGCCCAAGGACCGTTGCTAAGACAGACCCCTGATTATAACTGTGTGGCATATGGCAGCAGGAATCATCGACCAATGTGAACACATAGCAGGGGTGAATCTCACCAAATGCTGCTTCTCATTTAAATTGTGGGTATTGGGTATTGTGTCTTAATGATAGGTAAAGTGGCTAAGACATTTAACGTCTAAGTAAAAAAATTAGTATGGAAATAGTAGAAAAATATTTTACTTTAAAAAGCATTCCTATACTAGAAATAATAATGATTTTAGGTATGTAGTTTTGACAGGGGATGCATACACTGCTACTCAATATATGAACTGGCTTATCTTTTACTTTAAAATGGTCTTTATTCTCATTAATAGCTGATGTGTTCTTATCAAAATTATATTATCTTAACTTTCTTAATGCAATTCTTGTTCAGCAGAGGAAGAATAAACACAATTCTCTATGCATTTCTTTTTTCAGTTGTCTTACCTTAACTATTCTCATAAAAGTATCTGGTACTCAAACGAACAATGATCCTGACAAAGCACTTCTGCACGTAATGCAGAACTGGGTAAGTAACTGAACACTGGTATGTTCCACTTCAGAGCTCTCTGAATCCTACCTTGGCCACATTTGAGATAGAAAACCCTTACCACTAGTATTTCAAATGATTCTCTTGTAATTATGAGGGTACATATCACCATGACTTAAACTTCAATTTTATTTTTAGTTTTTCTTTTAAATCAAGAAGAGATCAATGTCACAGAAGGGCATATCATTAAATTAATTCTTAATGTTCTACCTTTCTGTCTTTGTTGTCCTGCACATCCTTCTGTTCAGTCAAAACAGCCCTCAGAAATGTTTGTGCACAGCTAGAAGAGAGGCTATTTTCATTAAAATGGGGCGAGAACTCACAGCCCACCAAAGGCCTGCACTCCGAGGTTTCCTAATGTAGACCATCCTAAAGAGCCACCTAGGAACACAGCTCCCCAACATAGAACAATCATCAAATAATAGCTTTATGGCATTGCACTGAATTCTAATTAAATATTGATTTTCCTTCGAGAATAATATTTTAGTAAAATGAAAATTCATGTGAAGTTATTAAATTTGTGAGCATTTTCCTCCTGGATGTGAAGTATCAAATAAAAATAAGCTTTTATTCTAGCTCTTGGAAGAATAGGAAGGCTCTCACATTGTTTAGTTTTATTAAAATCTCTCCTCAGTAAAGTTTTTTCTAGGTACAATTCATTCATCATTGGAATATAATATACAACCATGTGAATGTAGTCTCATATGCAAGACAACTTTAATATGCTGAAAGGATGTTTAAAATTGGGCTCTCATTATAAGAAAGGATTTTGTAATATTTCTGTCTCAAAGTGTGCATTAACAACTGTTATTGAGGTAACAATACTGAATTGCATTGTAGTAGTTCTCGTCTTCTCTATTTAACACTATTTTTATATTACTCCCCCTTCTTCACATGAAGAATTTCTTTGCTTATTGTATACATATTTTAATGTACATTTTTAATTTTTCACTTTAAAAATTGTTAATTTATTTTATAAAACATGTGTTCTCAGTAGCAGATTGTAGAAACCAGTCCTAAATTCCCTCAGCCGGACACCCACTGAAGTGATTTTTCTGTTCATTCAAAAACTAATATTTATGTATTGTCAGAGATATATAAATTAATAATACTCTTAAATGAGCCCCACCCTTGGTAAATACTGAATAGGATTCGATGTAATAATTTATGTGTTTATAGATTTTTTTCTTCTGAGCCATTTACCATACTTTAAATTTTGACATTCCTTTTTAAAAATTTTTATTAATATATTTTAGCAGTATGTAAGAATTACATTCATTTTGGGGAGTTGGTACATGTAAATAAAACATATTAATTATACTTTCTATCCTCTCTTTTGCCCTCCCTTCATCCTTCTAGCTCTCAGTCCCCTTAACTTTTGCAAAGATCTATCTCCCTTGTTTCTACTATCTTTTATTTCACTATGTAATTTATTTATAATTTGGGTTTCTCATATAAGAGAAATCATGCAATATTCAAGCTTCTGTGTCTACTTTATTTCACTGAACATAATGGTCTCAAGGTCCATCCATCTTCCTACAAATGACTCAATTTTATCCCTCTTGGTAGCAAAGTAGTATTTCATTGTGTATAATTACCACATTTTTTTGCCCATTCATCTGTTGATGAATACATAGGCCACTTCCAAGATTTAGCTATGTGAGCTGTGCGCCTATAAACATAGGTGTGCATGAATCACTTAAATATTATGTATTTAACTCTTTGGGAGAGATTTCTACTAGGGGAATAGCTGCATTAAATGGAGTTTCTGTTTTAGGAGCCTCCAGGCTGGTAGCCATAGTGGTTGTACTAGTTGTACTAGTCCCACCAACAATGGAGTAGGGCTCCATTTCCCCCCTCAGCCTCATCAGTGTTTGTTATTATTTGATTTCTTGATTATAGCTATTCAATATCACTGTTGTTTTTGATTTACATTTCTCTAATGGCCAGAGATGTTGAGCATTTTTTTCATTGTTTATTAGCCATTTATGCTTCTTCTTCTGAAAAACATCTATTTATTTCAGTTGCCCATGTTGGATTATCTTTTATTGGGGGGGGTCTGATTTTTTTTTTTAGTTCTTTATAGATGACAAAATTATTTTCCCATTCTGGAGGCTGTCTCTTCTCTCTCTGGGTTGTATCACTTGCTGTGCTGAAGCTTTGTAGTTTGATATGATCTACTGCCACTTCATGTTATTTCTTGTGCAATTGGGGTTCTGTTCAGAAAGTCCTTGCCTACACATATGTCTTTGAGAGTTTTACCTATTTTATCTTCCAGAAAATTGTTTCTGTTTTAACATTAAATCTTTGATCTATTAAGCTTTTATTTTAGTACATGGTGAGAAATATGGGTCTAGATGCCATCTCCTGCATGTGGATAGCCAGTTTTCCCAGCACAGTTTGTTAAAGAGGCTGGCTTTTCTCCAGTGTATGTTCCTGGCCCTTTGTCAAAGACCACATGGCTGAATGTGTATATGGTTTGTTTCTGCTCTGTCCCATTGATCCACATGTCTGTTTTACTGCCAGTACCATGATGCTTTTAACACTATAGCTTTATAATATAGATTGTTAAAATCTGGAATTGTGATGCCTCTTTCTTTGCTCTTGTTCCCCAGGGTTTATTTTGCTATTCTGGGTCTTTTCTGGTTCCATATGAAATTTAGGATTGTTAAGCTCTATAAACAAGATTGAAGAGGAATTTATAAATTCATTGGAAAATATTAAAACTTAGTTTTGATTTGTTAAATTTTCTGATAGCTACTTTGGTGATGTCTTAGTATATAATTCTAGAGTCTATGAGATAAGAGAAGGTATTTCCTATGAATATAACTTCACAACTATTTTTCTGACAAAATATTAGTAAAACATAAAATATTTGGAGAAAGATTTTACATTTTGAAACTATTACCAATAAGAAGTATAGTTCCTTAAGGACATTGAAATACATAAAGAAAGAAATACGATAGGCTTCCTTTGTTACTAAATACAACTTTAATTGTAATATATTTTATTTTACCATTCTAATAATGGCTTTAATGTTTACTAACTTAACTAATAAAATGTGTTTATTAAAATTTAATAGGTAGATATAATTATTTTATACATGAATAGTAAGTTAATTTTATTTAATAAGAACATTTCTAAAGGTTCAAATAATAGAGTTTGCACAAATTAATTAAAAGAAGCATAAAGAAAAAGTTGTGAAATAATGTCTATGTTTCACTCACTGGCCAGTTCACCTAGCCTTACAAGTTAGCAATTATCATGTTTTAGCTTTTTAGATCTACCAAGAATAATTCTGGAATAATTGTGTATACACAATATATGCACAATATTATATACTGTGTAATATATAATATAACATAACATATATTAATATTAGTATTATATAATATTAATGTTACACTATCATATAATATTAATATATTAATAATATTATATTGATATATTATGTAATATATAATGTGATTATATATTATATAATATATTACACAATATATAATGTGATCTATCAATCTATCCATCTATCTATCTGTCTATATGGACACAAGTTAGTGTTTGTGGTTTTATAAAGAGTAAAATAAAACTGGCCTTAATTTTATTTTAATATATAAATTTCAAGTGGCTTAGAAAACATTTTCTATGTAATACACCAGAGGCTTCCCTTTTAGCCCTCCTCTGTATTACTTGATCAATCACATGTAATTTGACTTCCTGTCCTCATTCAAATCTGCTTCTTGTCCCCCCATTGGAGATTAATGCTCTGGCTCTGTACACGCTGAGCACATGCCCTCACAGGGAGGTACCCCTTCGCTAATGTAACAATGATGTAATATCATCTTAGTGCACCCTGTGCTAATACCAGAAGGAGTGGATGAAGGCAATTCAGAAGTGAAAAATCATCAATTAGACCCACAGTGAAGTTGTGGTGAAGTTCCACATCAATTCACAATCCTTTTGATTAAACCATTAATAACATACATTAATTCCTAATTATGTTAATAGAGATTCATTATGAGAATTTCACTTTTTTAAGAGTTAAAACAAAGTACTAAAATTACCCATTGCAATTGAATAGATCAAAATATATCAAATTATATTTAACTACAAAATTCATTAGATAATATTTTAATGCTTACAATTTGAAATACAATCTTAATATATTATTAGAAGTTCAGGCTTACCTCAAAATAAAAATGTTCTTAATATCTCTATGTAAGAGAGACATGACACTTGAAGTCTTAGATTGAAGTATTTAATACCGTACATTTATGGTCAGAGTAGTAGTTATTTTCATATAAAATAGTAGCTCTATTTTCTACAATACAATCAAGATTAAGTTTGTTTCCAACTGCATGTGGCACCGTCTTCAATGGACTGTGTCTCACTGGATTTTAATTTCTGTGCCGATTTGGATGTTGAATGCTCCCAAATGTCTCCCAAATTTTACCAGTCAGGGTCCCCAGGTATCCTGAGTTTTATTTTTTAGTGGTATCAGTTATTGAATCCACAGCCTTCACAAGGATCTACTTCCCTATCGCCACCTTTTTTAAAAAATTAAAAGTATTTGTTTATATTTGGTTTTGACCGCGTTCTTACTAAGTCATTAAATTACCCAGGCTGGTCTGGGCTTGGGATGCTACTCCCTCAGCCGCCCAGTGTGCAGGGACAGATCTCTAGGAGGTGGGGCTGAGCAGGGGTCCTTAGGTCCTGGAAGGACACTGTAGGGGGCCAGTGCCCGGCAGCAGCATCCCTGTGTATCTGTCTCACCATGTGGACAGTCTGCTCTGCCATCTGCCACCTGTGCCGGAACCCCACCCAGCCAGGCAGCCCAATCTTTGGCTGGACCCTCTGCAACCATGGGAAGACATTTTTGTATTTACAAAGTTGATCATGCCAACTAATTTGTGGTGGTAGAACTTAAGCTGACTAACATAATAGAATCCAGAGAGCATCACAAGGTCAAGCACAGCTGGAGCATTAGGAAGGATTCACACAGAGCAGTGCGGAGCACATTCACAGATGCCACTTTGCCCATCACTGTGTGGTCCCTTTTTCAGCTTCTGTAGAATTAGACTTTCAATTCCTATAAAAATTGTCTTTACCACACTATCATACATTGATTATTATAAATCTGGTTATAACTTATTTTCTATAAACCACATGACTTCTGATTAGTTTGCTTACAGACTTAATGAGCTTTGTTTAGTAAGTGCTAGCTCAGCCATATTTTAAGCAACTTCATTGATCATAACCTTAGTATTTATAGTTCTTTTCCTTTGAGTCTAATTAACTTTTATTTCATAACAATCTTTTGCTCAAATAGAATATTAGTCTTACTGTATCCTCTTCACATTTATTGAATTAATTTTGATACTTATCTGTTGAGTTTAGAGAAGCCTAATATAGCCCATGTCTTCCTGAGAATATAGATTTTACTGTGCCTGATTCTCGAGAACCTAACAAAGTTTGATAACTGTATCTTGTATATGTAAAATTAAGTTACTGAATTAATTATATCCCGAAATAGTAAAATATCATGGTGATGGCTATACTTAATATTTATATGACTGTTATAACAATCATCCTTTTAATTTTATATAACTTAACTTCACTGAATAAATTTTCATTCTATGGAAATGTGGAAGTTACAAAGGTGTAGAAAGTGAGAAATAGCACCCCTTTCCTCCTCCCTCATCTCCTCCCCATGCATCTCTCTGGAGGTTCTTTAGATTGATGCTTACCCCACCTCACCATGAAAACTAAGAGCTGGCAGGAATGTCCTTAGAGAAAGGGCTGTCAGAAGGCAATTGTGGTTAAAAGGGATCAGAAGGGTGGGACCCTAACCTAATAGTATTGGTGGTCTTATCAAAAGAGAAAGATAAATCTGTTTCTTTGTCCATGAGCACACACACAGAGCAAGACCATGTGAGGAGATGAGGGTATGTCAACAACTTACTCTGCTAGCTGTACTCTGCTAACTAGTCCTCTGCTAGGTGGAACGACAGCTCTTCCCAGAGTCTGACCATGCTGTTACCCTCCCTCAGTTTCCAGCTTGGAGAATTGTGAGAATGTACATTTACATTAGACCACACAGGCTGAGGTCTTTTGTTATGGAAGTGCAAGCTGACTAAGACACAAATATGATCGCAGGTTTTGTAATATCTTTTCAGAGAAATATATTAATCTATGCATTTTCTGTACAAATACCAGTTTATTATTTTCTGTTGCACCCATTTCACCCCTAAAATTACACTTTGGAAATCTTAAGGCTGCTTTGTTCTTATTTCAAGTCATTAGATCTTACAAGCGACATATCATACCTCCTAGTATGGTCTTAGAATGGGCCTCTCCTTTTTTCTTAGGGTTTGGTGTGTTTAAGTAGAAAAAGGAAGGAATAAGACAAGGCATGTAGATGCAAAATGATAATGAACAAAAGTTTTGATCAATCAAGGTTCAGTTTGTTGTTAGGTCTCTGCCACATTTGAAGAAAAAGGAGGTACTGAGATGCACCAGAGAAGTTTGCAATATGTGACTGGGCACAGGCTCTCCTGCCACAGACAGATTTCTAGTGCCAGACTGTAGAGTATTTCCCTTGCCCCACCAGAACCACAGCTTTCATGTGGAACTATTTATAGCAGTGACTTTTACCTGCATATCACGGCCACTCTTCAACAACAACAAAATAGAGCATAGTAAAGACAAAAACCAAAGTTTGAGGGGAATGAACAAGCATCAGAACCATTCTGTTTTTGTAAGGATAACAAAATAATTAAATCATAAATTTATTTATATATAAATATATATATTTCTGAGAGCCATAAAGATAAATGCATACAACATAAAATGATAGATGGACACCATAACTCAACAGAGGAGAATTCCAAGAAAAAAATTAAAATTCATTGGTAGAGATGTTGAAAAAATATCCTGTAACAGAAATAAAAGTATTGTGATGGCCTGTGAGTACAGTAGATCCTGGTGAAGAAATAATCCCTAAAGCAGAGACTATGAACGTAAGTACTTATAAACTGTAAGGCAAATGACAGAAAACATGGGGAAATAAACAGAACGGACTATCCAACAATTAGGGACACCCACACTACATATTAAGACTGCACTGAGTGCAAGAGAAGAGAGATGGAATTAAAGCCATATTTGAAGTAATGGTCACCAATAATCTCCCCAAACACAAAACCGTGGTTTGAAGAAATACAGCAACACTGAGCAGGAAAATGCTCCAACCAAAAAGAAAACCCCAAACCCTACACTAAGGGACATTGTAGGCTGACTTCCAGAGGTCAAAGGAAAAAAACAATCTGGAGAAAAAGTCAAAGGAAGGGAAAAATTTTATCTATAGAAAAACAAATACAAAAATTATAACTGACTAAGAAATCAATGAAGTGAAATATGTAAAGTTCTGAGAGAAGAAAAATCTCACCAATCTATAATCTTCACTCCGCCAAATTTTGCTTCAGAAATGAAGGACAAACAAATGCATCATGAATTTATTATCTATACATCTGCTTTGCATGAAGTGGTAAAAGAAACTATTTTAGAAAGAAGGAAAATAATATGATTTCAGAAATATGAATTTATAAAAGAAGAAATAGAGCTGAAGAATGAATAAGTAAAGAGAAAGTAAAACCTTATTTTTCTTACTTTTGGTATAACTGATAACAGTGTATTCAAAATGATGACAGAAACAATCTATTTAACTGTCTGTGTTTATGTAGATAGATATCAATGTATGTATTTATTTATGCTTCTGTATGCTTAGATGACTAAAATAAATTACAGAAATTATACAGGGCTGGTGGGAGCCATAAAGAAAGTTTCCTTTTGCAAAATACTTAAACTACTTGTAAAAGAGTATATTCATATTTGCAGGTTGACTTGAATTCATCGTAAAGGTATATTCAACTTTAAGGTAGTCACTAAAATAAAAAGGAAATAAGCATAATTAATATACTAAAAAGATAAAGTAATTGTGGTAATTAAATGCTTAATTAAAATAACAAAATGCAGAAAGTGCAGAAAATAAAGATGAGAACAAAGAACAAACCCAAGAAACAGAAAATAGTAAAAATACAGTAGATATTAATCTTATGCCAATGATCCCTTTAAATACCAATAGTCTAATTAGAACAATTAAAATATATAGTCAGAGTAGTTCAATGAACAAAACCACAAAACTTAATTGTGTATAAAATTTCCATTTTTATATAAAGTTTCACATATATTAAAAGTAAATAGATGCAAGGGCTCGGGATTTAGCTCAGTGGCACTATGCCTGTCTTCCAAGGGTAAGGTCCTGAGTTCAATCCCTGGGACCGGAAAAAAAAAAAGTAAATAGATGGAAAAAAGTGTATCATCACTTTAACCTAGTCAAAGAAATGTGGGAGTAGCTACACTAATTTTAGAGAAAGCCAGTTTAAAGATGATGAATGGTAAGCAACAGAACACACCACAAGTGAAGCAGAGACTGATAGAATTGCAAGCAAAAGCAGATGAATCTGCTAATGTGGTTTGGAGATGTAATACCCCTCTCTTATAAAGGGACAGATTCTGCAGTTATAAAATCAATAATAACATAGTTAAATTTAATAGTACCAAGAATCAAATGGATATAATTGGTACCTATAAACTGCTTCGTGCAACAATAATGGTTTTATAGATTCTCTCATGTACACCTGCAAGATCAGCCAAGACAGGCCATGCCTGGACCAATATTGTCAGATTTCATTTCTTTCTAACTTGAACTAATCTTCATCAAAATACTAGTGATATATTTTGCATATATTGACAAATGGATTTTCACATTTATATGAGAAGGCAAAACCCCAAAACAGCCAATATTGAGTAAAAACCACATCATAGTGGAATTCTCCTGCCCAAATCTAGAGCTATGGTAATGAAGGCACTGGGATTCCAGGCAACCTGCACACAAGGTGATCAGTGGAACAGAGTGAGGGTCCTCAAATAGTAGAACATAAACATAATCAACCCATCTTTGACCAAGAGGCAAAGACAACATTTTTCAAGAAATGGTGCTATCATAGCTGGACATGCACATGACAAAATTAATCTAGATATTTTACTTTCCACAAAATGTTTTGTGGTCAAAAGGTAAAAATAAATCTAAAAAAGTTCCAGAGGAAAACATAAGAAAAACCCTCTTGACCATGATTATGGCAGTGATATCTTATATACAAAACTCAAGGCAGTATCAGTAAAAGAAATAATTTATAAGTGGGACTTCATTAAAATTTTTAAAATATTGATTTGAGAAAGGCAATGTAAAGAGAAAGGGAAGACAAGGCAGATGGGGAGATATTTGCAAAAGACACGTGATAATGACTTAAAGTTTAACAATAAGAAAATGAAGAACCCAACCAAAAGGTGGGCAAAATACCTTAAGAAAACCCTCACCAAATAAAATGTACAGATGGAAAAGAAGCAAGTAAAAGATTTTCTTAAACATTTCAAAATACGTTGGACATCACAATGCAAACAAAACCATGCATGCCACAAAAGCTACGTGAGGTTGGCTGTCACACCTGCACACACAGACCCAGAAGGACTCTCTGCTCACTGATAAAACTTGAAAGAAAACAAAACGTCCTTCAGTAGATGAATGAGCAAATGACCTTTGGTGTGTGGAGACAATGCGCTGTTACTTAGTGCTACACAGAATGGAGCCCTCAAGCCAAGAGAAGAATGAGGGATTTCACAGCACCAAGAATCAGATATAAAATTAATGTAGGAATTACCATTTTTCTTGCCATAGAAAATTTAAAACATTACACCACTGTCAAAACAGGTGATGGAAATAAGCCCCCACACTTAATTTGTTGGCACAGAAAATTAAGCACTCAGATACCAAGAAATCCTGACAAGGCTTTTACTTCTGCAACAGCGCACAAACACAGCCTAGGAATGGGAAGCAGCTCACGACCAAGGAGGGTTTCCCTGATGTGGGAAGCAGCAGTCCTGTAAATTCACTGGCGGGATTCAAAGGCTAACAAACTATCAACAGCTGACTAACCGGGATGGTGGAGGGGGCATGCATTGCTAGATAAATCAGAGAGAAGGGACATGTGATCTGCAGTGGAAAGTCCTTGGTTCTTATTTTGGAAACCAGATGTGTGGGGAAAAGTACTCAGTCACCACTTCTTGGAGCTCAGGATACTCACAGAGTGTCTTGGGTTGTGAGTAGACTCCCAGGTCATTTAAATCCAATTGGAGTTGCTTTGGCCTTGTACTTTGACAGAAAACCAAAGTCTGTTTCTCACACAGGCCATAAAACTATGGGAAACATCATGGAAGTCCACAGAAAATTAACACATGATGTAGATGTGGCAGACTTATATGTATAGTGGAAATGTCACTAGTTCAAATTGCTACAGATGATCTTTGAGGAAGCATTCTTCTCTAAAAGCAGTCCTCAGTGTGTGTTAATTAAGAAATATCTGTATTATCTCCCACCCCAAATGGTAGAAATTAATAGTCTATAAGTATAGAATAAAAGTATTGATTAGGGTAGGAAATGAATGATTTATCATAACAAAAGTGTAATTAATTCTTCAACATAACAATCAATTATTATTGAGAGAGCCTTCAATTTCATATGGGCCATGTGGCACATCAGTTAATCGATAGCTAATTAGCCTTTAGAAGCCTACATTTCTAGAAATCAAATGTTGCTTAATATGCAAGTACTGAGATCCTTGAGTTCATGAGAAATGAGGATGAATATGGTCGTTCACACTTTTTCCTTCCAAACTCATTTTCTTCCTAAAGTCCTATATTAATTCACATATTTTCATATATGTATTGATGAATATTCAAGCTTTTATTTGGGAAGATATTACTGTCTAGAGCCGGGCGTGGTGCATACACCTGTAATCCCAGCACTCGGGAGGCTCAGGCAGGTGGATCACCTCGAGTTTGAGGCCAGCCTAGGGAATATAGTGAGTTCAGGGCCAGCCTGAACTACAAAGGGATACCCTGCCTCAAAAAAAACAAAACAAAAAAAAGATATTATTGTCTAATTATTGGACCTTCACAATGTAAATGTAACCTTGGTACTTTTTTCTTTCCTATTAAAATAAGTCATAGCTAATTTTTAAAATATATTTTATTCAAAAGCCAAACTAACAGTGTACATATTGTTATCTAAATAAAATGGCACTTTAAAATGGTATTCATATAGTACTTTAAGTAAAAGTTCTCAGGAATTATAATTTTGGTATTTTAAGAAACACATTCTCTCACCTGTTGGTTCCCTGATTAGCTCCATGCTTGGTAACTTAAGCCTTATTACATAAGAAGAGCCAACAATTTAAAACACTTAGGATCCATTAGAAATTTTAAGTTTAAGAATATTATTATCCTTGGATTAGTTCTCTACTTATTAAAATGAGCACGTTGGGATAATGATTACTACATAGTGATGAAACTTGGCTTATTTAGGACAAGTAAAAAAGCAGGACAGTTGTTGCAAGTGGAAAATGTAACTGCTTCAGTAGAAAAATAGTTGCCATCTGTGATTTCTTGATGAAATTTCAGAAATTGCCAGACCTTTAATGCTTGATATAAATTGGATATGTATATAAAACAAAAATTTCACACTGATTATGAGTTTGAAGTATATGTCATCCCACTGATGTTCACAAGACAGTAAACCAGAAATTTTGGTTTTAGTAAGTTTGAAGTCCTCAAGGTATCTATTTGGATAGCTGAGGCAGAGCTATTTCCATATTGCATAGTGCACCTAACACAAAATTTAATTTCAAATCTACAATACAAAAATGGCTTTAAATTTCTAACTAATAGCTACTTGAAACTAGTGTTTCTTCCTGTTTCCATTGATAAGGCACATACTTTCAAGGAAGTTAGTATGTTCAGTAGAGATACAATTTTTTTTAAATAAAAGGTATCTCTGTGATTTACTGAAATTCCTTTGCAACATCTCACTTGATTTCCTACCATTTTTGACACTTAGTTATTAAGTAGTCAATTTTGTCTGTTTTTAAGATGCTGTTTAAAACTTCATTATTGTGTTTCATTAAAGACTGTCCTGTGCTTCCAGAGTACAGTCTCTGCTTTTATTTGATTTTGTCTCATTTTGTTTTGTTTTGTTTTGAGACAGGTCCAGGAATTACAGGTGTCCACACCACACCCAGTTCAGCGTGGACCTTTCAGATGGTTTTATTCTTTATTATGGGTTTTACTTTGCTGTTTATGTATAATCTGGTAATTTTTAGTGTAATGCCAGGCATTGTCAGTTTTACTTGGATAATTGACTTTTTGTATACATATACATATTGCTGAGATTTGTTTGAGGTACAAGTAAGTTATAGAAGCAATTTTATCTCCTCAGATATTGTTTGTAAAATCAATGAGTTGTGCCCAGATTAGTGGCTGAGCTGGTCCACGGAAAACTTCCAAGAAGAGTCCAATATGGAAAAAAAATATGAACATAAATGAATGGCATGACTTTGGAAAGAATAGAATAAAATTGCCTTGGTTTGAACCCCAAATAATTATTTACTTAAAACAAATGATTTTTATTATTAATCTATAAAAAATCTATGAGATATAGTAATTAAAATTAAATCATGGGATACAAGTTAATATAAAATCAATATTATTTCTATATACTACTAGCCTTCCGTTGGGGAAGGCAATTTTAAAATCTAAATTTCTATGATATTAAATGTGAATTTGGCACTTTAGCCATAGAAAACTTTCTAAGTGAACCAATTAGATAGAACTTTATCACCAACCCTCTTTGTGCTACATTCTGGTGCACATATTTGATGATAGATGCATTGTTCTTATCCAAGCCATGCATTTTTGTGTGTGTTCTACAAAATCACATAAGATTTGAATACCATATAAAAATATCTCTTTACATAGTCTTGACACATACAATGCTTAAGAATAAACTTATTTTTAAAAGGTCAAGCCCACTTCATTGATAATTGTCTAATATTGTTAAGTAAATTTAAAGACAACTTAAGCAAATATAGAGGTATACCATGTGGATGGATTGGAAGACTCAAATTCTAGAGCTTAATAAATTAATAATCAAATTTATGTAATAGTGAAAATATTTGGAGCAGCCATGAAAATTTTGAGAACCAATAACAAATTGTTAAGTCTTACAATATTTAGATTCAAAATTTACTACAATGGCCAATTAATTTTTGACAAACGTGCCATGTCTGTTAAATGAGAAAAGAACATAATCATTCAACACGTGTATATGTGTGCATACACGTGTACATGGAAATACACACAATTTTTCTCTCAGATACAGTACAGAGTTTCTCAACATCTAGAATCTCTTTGCACATACAACAAAATCTTCAGCTTGATTTTTTTTTTCTCAGCCAGGTTTTTTCCCCACTACCTCTTTTGTTATCATTTCTGAAATTATATTTTTTAGTAATTCTTATATTTTGGTAATTCTGACAATTATTTTAAAAGTATGATTCTTAAATCATAAACTTTAAAAATACAATAAATGTGATTTCAGAAAATAAAAATAAAGCCGGAGATTTAGATCAGTGGAACTGTGCCTGCCTTGCAAGCACAAGGTCCTGAGTTCAATCCCAGGTACCAAATAAATAAATTAATTAATGAAATATTTGCCTTCAAAAGATTCTACTAGTAAAATTAAAAGGCCAAGGACAGACATAATGAATTTTCAGGAATTGTCTTGGAGTTGATCAGAGATCCCTCCCAAAAAAATTCTGTTCTCTGTCCTTTTGTGCATTGTGATATCAATTTGTATGAAAGCTACTTTTGAGGTAGTAACACTATTCTAAAGACAGATATTGTCCAAGGTTGTGTTCAATGTATGCTACAAAATAATGTGCTATCCAGCTGTACATGAAACCAGTCCATTTACCAAATATGGAAGACCAGTGTAAAGACTTACCAATGAAAGATCAGTTTTGGTGACTTAGTATCTTAGACTAGTCAGGTATTTTGAACACCTCTTACCTCACAGATGAAAATAATTTATTCTATTTTATGCTAATTTAAAAATGGTATTTTACCAACTCAAACATAGCCAAAGGGCTTAGTATAATCACATTTGACTTATGAGGTTTTTAAGATTTTAAAATGTTATTTTAAGCCCAAGCAAGCCTAATATTTTATTCTTAATTAGAGCACCACCATAAGATCCAGAGTAAAATTCTCTCGTTCTCTGTCTCTCATACATGTCACTGTGTATGTCATAGAGACCCAAGACCAAACCATCTAGTCATCATGATGATAGACACCACTTGGCTTTGAAGAGTCATACGTCATCTTTCCTCACTAAAGTCACTCACCATCTAGGAAAGGTGGAAACAATTCAACCCCACAGTTGGTGCTGTCGTGTGTGTGCATTTGTGTGTATGTGTGATTTTTTAAGACTTATTATATAAAACACAGTTGATAATTATTATTTTTAAATTTCTTATTTACAAAGTTGTCTACTTGGTAAAATTTAATTAGAATCTTGAAATGAAGACTTGTGCTTTTTTGGTTATTCATTGACATGTACAGATCAAAGAAAACTTTGAGCTTCCCCTCATGCATATTCTCATCTAAAATCAAAGGAGATGAAGCACTTCCTGGCTTTTCAGCTCCCTGGCAGGGATTACTGAACGTAGACATAGTAGGGTGCAGTGTGTACAGGAAACTGGTGTGGGGCAGCTGGAAAGGATTTGAATCCCAACCTGTTACTAGAGTAGCATCAGACAATTCATCCAACATTCTTCCTTCAGTAAAAAGAAGAAATGAAATCCAATAGGAGGAGTAGTTTTTAGTATCTATAATCTGTGTAAGATACTCAGATAGTCACATGTCACTTGATGATGGGACACATTCTAAGACATACATCCTCAGGCAATTCCATCATCATGACAACATCTTAGCCTATACTGACACAAACTGAAAATAAATGTTGTCCAGCATTGACCAAAATGTCATGCCACGTGTATGACTTTATATGCCCATACATGCTCCTCCCATTAGCCACTGCTCAGCATTTACTAAATCAACATTTGTGGCAACTTTAGAAAACATATCTGCTATGAATAGTAAGAATCAGTTATGTATGATAACTGAGCTTTTAAAATATATTTTATCTGACATATATTTCTTTTAGCATACTAATAAAGAAAATAATGAGTACATCCAAAAAATCTTCAATTACATCCCTATCATCTAATGAAGACATTTGTACTAAAACATGGTCACTTCTATTTATTCTCAAAGATTAAGTTTCCAGTAGCAGTCTGAACAATAAAGGGAAAGGAGAGGAAAGAAAACAGATACATTTTTCTCTTTCTTGAAACCTTATTTTTCAGCTTTCGGTCCCGATCCTTTAAAGGAAAGAGTTACTCTCTGTTTGTCTCCAGAGTTAATGGCTATTACTTGTTGTCAGGTTTAACAGATTCACTTAGAAGAACTTGACTACATGGCTCCCGACAGTGTCAGCAGGCACTGGCACCCTGGGTGCAAGCAATCCATAAACCCAGCGTGAGAGATCATGAGGGAATCAGTTGTGAAACTCATCCAGTGGGGGAAATAGGGAGTAAGTCTGAATTTCTCATGAATGTTGAGGAGGGAAGTGGCGCAGCAGTTAATCACAGCATGGTAACTTCAAAATGACTTGCTGATGAGTTCCCCAAAAGGTCCTAGTAAATCACTGAGGAGCATGGCAAAACTATTTGCTAAGTATAATTTAGCATGTTTTCTCCAGAGGCCATTTATAAAGTATGATTCCAATTCATTGTCATTGTTAAGGAAGATCTACTTTCTTTCTTTGTAAGATTCATTTAGTCAATAGGAAAGTGTTCGAAAATTTCAACTACATGGGCAGAGTTGTAGAAGAGAACCCATGCCCTTAAATGTCTTTTTCCATTTTCCCTAGTGGAAAACAGCTAACTTTTGAGAGGTTTTTAGCAGCCTAAAATGTGCCCTGCGCAGATATTGCCAGGATGGTGCCTGCTTAGAGTATGTGAGTCATCCATTTCTGACTACTTCCGATCACCCAACTTTCTTGTCCTATCACACCCATCACTAATGATTTCATTCACTTATTCATCTCTAATTCTACAATTTTGTATTCTTGAGATGAGTTGTAAGTTTCTTTGTCAAGTTTTTAAAAAAATAAATTTCCCAATCAGGAAAGAGAGTCATACAGTATCATTCTTCACCTCCTCTCTTACAGAAGCAAAATAAATAAGCCATTTTAAGAACAAAAGCAGCTTGAAAGACCTGACTCCCCCCGCCAAACACACACAAATTAGCCTAATTTTGTCACTGAAAGTTCCTACTCAATATTTTTTCTTATTTTTTTGTTTTATATTCAAGTTACATTTTCAAATATGTAAAATACAGACATTTTTGTAAAACGTCTATTCAACTCATCAATTAATTGGAGACTAGTTAAGCCATTCTAAGATTTGAGGATCTTGAGATTTGAGGCTATATTCCAAAAGAATATTAGAATTCAGTATCTAAATAAAATAAGCCAGTATAACAGTCTTTTGAGGACAGCTTTATTTGCACAATTCATTTTAAATGGCCTCAAAACTAGAAATTAACACAGTTTCACTGAATCTAAGGCCTTCATTAACTGAATATCAAAATCAAACAATAATATATCATCTTTCAGAAACATGAATGCTGTTACAGGCCTTGATAAACAAAGTTTCAGAAAAATATCGGAAGGCATTCCGTCATTGTCTGGCCTTTTTAAATGCTGCATAATTTTTGTTAATAGTTATTACTTGTCTTTTTCATACTAATTATAGAACTTACATGGGATATTGGATAACATACCCATATATACATACATACATATATTACAAAATATAATTTCATATTTTTAAATGTCATTTCTTTTTACTTCTATATAAATATAAATGAACATTATCAGTTCACTTGGTCCACCATTTTAGTAAGATGTGTAAGTAATTATTTAAAATATTTTTTGTGGTAAACTTACACTGAAGGAAGAAAATGGCAGTCATTTCTCATTTTGTACTTTCTGTTCATTTCTAAACTACTCTTGGATAAGATCTTTTAAGGTACAAAATAATATAACCTCAGAGAAGCAGACTGTGGAGTCATTATGTACAATTCTCTTACTTTTCAGATGATGAAATTTAGACCTCAAGAGTTTAAGCTATTTCTCAAGGTCATAGAGGTAGTCTATGCTGACACCATGACTACATTCTGAAGTTCTCTTTAAAAATACCCTGTTCTTTCTACTACTCCAACCTTGATTACTCTGCCAAATCTGAGTCAGTTCTAGGCATCATCCTTTAGTTAAGTAAAATTCCATATTTCTCATCTACAATGTGATCATGTTCATCAAGTTCAAAGTAGGATTTTCTTTAGAGAAAACAACTTTTGCAAGTGTACTTTGACATAGTTTTAATTTTGTGAGTTCCATATTTCAAAAGAGACATTATATGAAATATTATTGAAATTATTTTTAACAAATTTAGATTATATGTAAAACCTTAGAAAAGTGTTAAATTTAATTAAATCTTTAAAATAAAAACCATGAAGTTTAAATCATTGTTATTCTATATTTATAATTTAACTATATACTTAGTGAATGAACTAATATTTAGTTATCAAACTTTCTGTTGAGTATCTGAGATATAAAATAATTTTCAGGGAAAATTATATTATTCTGATATAATTTTGGTCATTATACACTCATCATAAGTTACTGATATTTCACCATAATAAGGGGAACAGTTTGTGTTAAAAAAGAGAATAGACTGAAACAGCATGCAGAAGACATAATATCAAGTTGTTCTTCCAAGCTGAGGTTTGTTGTAAATATTTGGATAAGTTATGCAAATTCTCCAAACTAGAACTTTTGTCAGTAAAAGAAGAAAGTGGGTTAAAGGATATCTAAGTTGTTCTAGAGCTAACATTCCAATGAATGCCATAAATGTTGCTGAAAGAATGGTCCTACATGGTTCACTTGCTTCCAATTTATTCAGGCAAAAAACCCGTATCATTTTACTAAACTTGATGAAGCATCAATGATCGGCATCAGCTTCAAACCACCCACAGATATTATAATTGCCTTGGCAGTCTTAGCCAATTAATATCACATTTTTACAAAATTAAGTATTTAAACTGTACTTCATGCAGAGGACTGTTAAAAACACAGCCCACTTTATTTTTAGCAGTTACCATAGGAAACTCTTACAACCGACTATAAAAATGAGTAAGTTAATTAACACAGTGTTTATTCCATCTCATTTCAGTCAGGCAGATCACACGTAAGACACATTCACCGAGGGCATCTTGTCACCTTGAAAAAAGAAATAAAATAGAGTCAAGTTCACCCATGTACACTGGGAAACTGAGAACTCCGACCAACTCTCTCCGGAATCTTGCTCTGCAGGTGCGAGGGGCATGTTGATAGATTATGATTCCCACCTCTACTCGGATCTGCTGAATTCCTATCTTTTGTGAGTTCATCCTTTCCTGCTGGCCCTTACAGTAAATACGAAGTTGGAGCAACGGTATGGAAATGCATTACAAGGGAAAACAGGTGGCCCAGTAAAGTGGGTGACCTTCCTCCTGCAGGCTTTGGCTGTGAGGTCCAGGTGAGGATGATGCCTCTGCCTGTGATTCGTTGTTGAGCCGCTTCCTTATGACGCCATGTTTGCTTTTTGTTCTGCTATCTTACCTTCACATCTGCTGTTCATTTCTGATCTTCACTCAGAACTTTTTACAAATAAAAAATGTCAAATTGTCCCATTAAAAAAGCATAATTTCTTCCACAGGAAATACTGTGGTCAAATAGTGGACAAATCCACTGTCTCTACTAAACCTGCTTGCTATCCAAGAATATAGTTACTTTTGTATATTTTCTGAAAGGGTGTAATGAGACAAAAAATACAGAAAGAAGGAAATTACAATGAGAAATTAGCCAGGAAAATTAAATCAATGTGAATTACTTGTATAAACATTTCTTTCATAACTATTTAGTGAAATAACTTTCTGATGAAAAGGTATCAAATGCTATATAAAATTCTGGTTACCAATACTAGTTAAGTAAGTAATATTTACGATATGAATCAGCACGTTTAAAACTATGAAAACACATATTTGGGGCAATTTATCATGGAATCAGTGTTTTTTAGTTATTCTGACATTTAAATCTTCCAGAAGTATTTTGAAAAACTTTTTGTTGCAGATTTTGGATGGCATGTAGAGTTTCTTATCAGTTTAAATATTTAGTGATTTCCAAAAGATTGTAAACATTGACACTTTAAAATAAAACTTTTACATTACTTAGTGAATATATTAAAAGACAGCCTTTAATGCCTCCCATCGCTTAGTTACAAAACAAAATGCATGGTGATGGTGCACCAGGAATCAACAGTGTGGTCAGTGAACCAGTAATGACCAGGAGTTTGTGAACTCAGGGACAAGTGAAACAGAAAAGGAGAATGCACTAGGAAAATCTTAGGGCTAGAACTGATAGAGTGAACTGTGAGAGGAGAAAAGCGTGGTTCAAGAACTCACTTAACCACGAACACTAAAGGTTTAGGTTTGGAGAAGGAGAAGCGCTTGTCTGAGCAAAGTTTTGATTAGAAGGTGTCCCACATTGGTAGGATAATTTACATTGAAGTATTCAGTAAGAAGAAGAAGTGAAGAATGACCTCTGCCTAAAGGTGGCAGTCTAAGCTGTCTCCTGGTTACCAGGGGCCTGTGAAAAAGCAATGTCATTTGGGCCAAAAGTTGACTGTCAAGCATAGCAAGAAATAGCATTGGTGCTGTAGATTTTTCTCAGATATTTTATCAGCATTGTCTGCAGAATTAGTGAATTGAAGAACAATAACTACTTCTAATCTGACAATACTTATGAAAGTACCAAATAAAAAAATAGGAAAGATGTAAAAAAGGGCAAAAGACAATAGATTATTTAAAAACAATTTTTAGCCTTGAACCCTATGGTTATACAAATCTGGTTTTTATGTTAAAATTAACCCACAGCTATAGAAAATAAGTTATTACAACAATAAACATGACTTCAGATTTTGGGTACAGGAAAATAGGATTGAGGGAAATAGCTCTGGACCGGACCACAGAGTGCACTGGGTCATGCAGGGTGAAAAGGCATTGTGCACCCTGAGATCCTGCTTTGTGACTGGAAACCTCCCAACTTCACCACCCCTTGAGTTTCCTCAATTATAATATGGAAGTCTGACCAGTGGGAGATTTTTAAGGATCTTACGCTAAGAATATCACTTTTGATAGCTGTGTATGATGAGACATACCTGTCACCCTATCACTCAGGAAGCTAACAATAAGAGAAGAGATAAAAACCTTAGGAGGTAAATTTATTTCTGAATACAAACCTCAGGAATGTTACTTTGTAATTTATAAATCTATTTAAGTGAATTGCTAGTGATGGTGTTTGGAATAAATTCAACTTATTCCATAAAGTACAATGAATTAGTTTATTTTGTGGTCATTTTAGGTGTACCATAAAGATAATGAAAACATAAATTTTATTGCTCAGTCAGAAACTGCTTTTATTATATCTGATTGACAGTGACTATAGTTATCAAAATCTATCATCTGATGACTATCTCAGGCTGGTGGTTTGAAATTCACTTTGTACCAGTGTTTGGAATACATACACATTAAGTGTGATATAAGTGCTATCATTTTTTCCAAAGGTACAAAGAAAAAAAATTAACATTTTAGGACAAAATTAAATTTGAATCAACATATTAATGTCTATCTGTGCAAATAAGAGAGTTTTAACATGAAATATCTATTGAGATCAGTACTGACATGAGGCAAATCTGTGAGATTTTCAAATTTAACTACAGTGTGCAGTATCAGGGTTTTTTTTTACTCCTTTCTGGTTAGACATTGCTTTGTTATCCTTTATGCCAATGGATGAATCAGAAAACAGCAACCCATCACTCATGTAATAATCTTCCTGATAGATCATTGCTGAAGACAGTCTTGATCTTCTTTCAATTGTTCAATCAGAAAGTAAGAATCAGAGATCTGCAGTTTCTTACAGAGGGCTTGGAGGACATGGTGGATAGGACAGAAAGGACAAGGGAGCATGGTAATTACTGAAGAAAGAGATGGATTGGTAGGGATACATGGAAATGTGTGGACAGCTGTGGACCTGTATGAAATAGGGGAGGTCTACAGTGAAAGCATCTACACAAATAAGACCGGACAGAGAACGCAAACAGGGAAGAGTCCCCGCAGGATGAGAAAATATCCTTGATGATACCACTGCAAACATAAACCAAATACAGGAAAGACTCAAGGGGAAGGAAATTCAGAGAAAGGATTATTGAAGTAATTGCATGTTTAAAAATTCAGTGATAAAAATATGGGAAAAACATTCCTAGGTAGATATGAGAAAATACAGTACTAAATAATTGGAAAATTTTTATTTGGAAGAGAAAATGTCTTCACCCATTCAGGCAGCTATAAACAAAGTACCATAAATGAGTGGCTCATGTGCAGCAGATATTCATTTCTCACAAGTCTGAGGCTGAGAGTCAGAGACAGAGGTGACAGCTCGTGGGTTCTGGAAAGAGTCCTGTGCAGGTTGCAGGCTGCCAGCTCTTCTAGGTACCCACTCACAGCAGAGAGAAGTAGAGAACTCTGTGTCTCCTGGATAAGGGACTCCCAAGGGCACAGGGCTCTGACTTCCTTACCACCCCTGGGGTGCCCTCCTGGAATCACCAGAGTGGGGCTGGGACTTTCTCATGTC
This sequence comes from Heterocephalus glaber, assembly GCF_000247695.1. The sequence goes on along the minus strand of NW_004624753.1, from coordinate 23,768,229 downwards.
AGTTTCGGAGAGACAGACCATTTAGTTCAGAACATAAACAAAGGCATCTTGTAAAAGAGATAGTTTTTCAAGGATTTTTGAATAACAAATACAGATGTTTTAAAAGCCTCACAGGTACACTCTTTTTTTCTATTAATTTGATTTGATTACACATTTACTGTCACTCCCAGAGATAAATCAATGAATTGTCTGGGCTCATTTCACACAAAAGTACTGACAGCACAGTGCAGATTTTTGTCTTAGATGCCGGACGTACCCTCCCAACAATCATTCTACTTTCATGTTTTACACAGTTTTAATTTTACTTTCATAGGGAAAAACATTGTGATATGTGTTTATCCCATGAAAAGAACTGAAGAGTAGTATTGCCCTGGTCTCTTCTTGCCTATACTGACATTTCCAAACTGTGTTCTACTTCTGAATCTCTTTAACACCACAATATACTCTTTCAAATGAAGTCATTTAGCAAAAGTAACCTACATCACATCATCATCTGGAGAGATATGTCTATAGAAGTTATTTGATATTTTTCCAATGATTCTTGTCAGAATAAATTCAGTAAAGCCCGGGGCACAAAAACTTAACAGCTAATAAATTAGACTGCTATCTCTTGCTTTATATAAATCCAGATGAGATTTCATTTTAAATACTATTATCAAAACCATATGTCTAATTGGAGTAAATTATTTGTTTAAAACAAAGAAAAACAGAGGAAATATTTTTTCATTATTGAAAAAACCTATAGTACTTAGCAATGATTTCTTAAATTTCTTACAATTGAAGACCTTTCCTCTAATCACTAATTTATGGTTCACAAATAATGGCTGTCCTACATTTTATGGGTATAAACACCAGGCAGTTTTGGTCCCTTTTATTTTTAGTCTTATATGAGATATGAGATAGTGTCATTTGAAACAGTTAATCCTGTACAAACCAAGCTCTTAGTGGCAAATCATTGAAGAAAGAAGTTATGAACAAAAAGAAATTTGGGAGAGTTTTTGTTGGAAATAAGAAGAGAAAAAAAGCTTCAGGTTTCACCAGGAGGGAAATTCTAGAAGTGAAAATTCCACATGGTCCCTTGGTCCAGAACTTATTTGGGTAGGTGGAGCACTGGAATTGCTCAATTGCTTAGCAGCCGCCTATCACAGGTAGCTTTGGGAATTAGAAATGACCAATTTTAACTCAGGCTCTCTAACCCAACTACTCAGCAGGAAGGTTTTAAAGGAAACTGGGGGTTTAGAGAAAGACTGGTTATTTTTTGTTTTAAATTCATGGAAACTCAGGAGCTTAGTAAGGAGTGGCTGCAACTCCCTATATTAGGGAGAGGGCTGCATTTCATGTTCCCTAAGGAAGTTCAATCTTGGTCCACGTTCAGTGTCTATTTTTCTTTTAATTTTTATCCATATTGCTAATCACTCAACTCTATCTCAGGCACTTTTCCTAGCTAACAATCTTGGTTACTTTCTTGTCACTGAGATACAATACCTGATACCTACATATTAAAAGAGGAAAGGTTCACTTTAGCTCACAGTTTATAGAGATTTCAGTCCATAGCTGGCTGGATCTTAGGGGCATTGCAGAGGAGAAACAGTTAATGGCCTGGCAGGCAGGGAGGGAAAGAGAGCTTCTGTCTAAGAGAGACAGAAGGGACTGGAAAGTGGGTTGCCCACCAACCCTGCTTCTCAAAGGTGTTTTATGGGACAAAGCCACAAGGTGAGGTGGGTTCAATGTGGGACAAAACTATAGTCAACTAGTAAGACTGCAAGACTAGTCGCTTAGGTAATATTGGTCCAATGAGAAATCACAAGGTGGGCATGAGATGAGACAAAATTGTGATGACCAATAAGACTATGACAAGTAGAGTTGCATAGGTAATATAGTCGCTTAGGTAAAGAAACAAGGATTTCCTGTAAGGGATGGGTCAGGGATCTTTCCTGGAAGGGATGGTTTAAGGTCTTGGTCCCCACCCAGGTGACTGATACCTATTTAGAATATCAATCACTGCTGTTCATCCCTAGGGGAAGCACGTTGGTGTAGTAGCTTCTCTCTTTAGGTTTCTGGCCTTCAGTGAATGTGTCTCATTGTCCTCCATGTTGGCTCCTTCAGGGCCAGCCCTGTTCAGCTGCCTATAAGGTATCTAATTAACTTACCTATCTGCAATAAAAGGCTATATACATTTATATTCAGGCCATACCCCCAGCCTCATCTGAGCATGTGTTTTTCAGTCACTAGATATAGGCCACAATACTGTCTTATTCATAAGCTAACTAAAACAATTTTATGTCATCATAGTTTGAACATAAGCTAAATTAAAAAAAACTATTTTGAACCTTTTCAAAAAGATGCTAAGTTCCAATTAATACAACACATAACAAGGTTCTTGATTTTACCTGTTTTGGGGTGTTGATTATATTAAGAAATCATTTAGAAAGCATCTTCACATGATTAATGAATTGAACATTTCAGAATATTTCCTTAGCTCCATCTCTGTGCATGATATTTCTCTGGATATATGATAAAGTCTTCAGGCCTTTAAATGTCACCCAGTACATTGGTAGTTCATGAAAAGTTTAAAAAGAGAATTGCAGTTAAAAATAAAATTATTTCCATAATTGAATCAGTATGAAGATTCCTTCAAAAACCAAAAATAGAAATTCCATAAAACTCAGCTATTCTCCTCCTAGGTATTTTCCCTAAAGAGCTACAGACATCATATTACAGTGATCCATGCATACCCATGTTTATAGCAACACAATTCATAATAGCTAAATCTTTGATACAGCCCATATGTCTATCTGCAGATTAATTGATAAAGAAAATTTAGTATTTATACACAAAGGAGTACTACTCTGCCACAAAGAAGGATATATTTGAGTCATTTTTTTGAAAATGGATACGATAATGGTAAACTGAATAAATTACACCATAATGCTAAGTTTAATAAATCAGATACAGAGGGTTAAATTTTTCATTTTTCTCTTATATAAGAAATCCAAAGGATACATAAATTAGAGAGCAAAATAAAAGTGTTAGCAAAGTTCTGGGGTTCCAGAAACTCCTTTTAGAGATTCTTTCCAGGTTTTTTGTTTATCCTGAGCAAAGACTTGATTAAAGCAAGCATATAAGGTACCAAGGCTTTACATTTATTTACTTTTTATAAACACTTCATTTTGCTTTTATTTTTTTTTTAAATACAAAATGTGCACATTGAGTTTGCACAAACACGTGGTGGCAGATTTCAGTGTACATCTGTTGTACTACTCTTAATTTCTGCCCTGGTGGTAATAGGGCAGCATACCACATGCTATCTCTATACCAGAATAGATACCTGACTCACTGTTGCAATGACAATTGCAGATTTCATCCTTCGGCAGCCTCTTGGCTTTGATATTTCTATCAAACAGGAAAGATGTGTGTATCTGTAGTACTACTGTGGCAGCTGTACTGTTTTGCCTTAAGATCTGCAAGAAGAATCAGAATTGTTGCAGTTCTATGTTGAGTTAAATTATAATGCAATCCAGATGAGTTATCCAGTATTTATGTTCCTTTTCTGTGAAATGTGGGTAGTGGTTGTCAATATGATACAATCACTGTTCTTTACCAAATGGATCCTGCTTGCTGTTTATTCCTGGTAGGCTTTGGGGTGATAAAGGTTTGTTGGATCCCAGATGGCTTATAATCTAAACATGCTGTGGGGAAGTTAGGGCAAAGGAGATGGAATTGGCTTTAGTGCTGTTGAGGATTACTTTTTATTAAGCATTACTGTATATAAGAGGACGGATATTCTGAGCCTTTGCCTATGTCTGTAAACATCCTTGCTTTGAACTTCCACTTAATGGCATACTAGATACAGTCCACTTGTAAGATTAAATAAATCCCAAATCATACATATTTTGCAGGCCTTTGTTGTAATATATTCTTTAAAAAACTGGGACATGCTTTATTAAAATAAGTTATATGGGCCAAGGATTTAGCTCAGTGGTACAGCCACCTGCCTTGCAAGTGCAAGGTCCTGAGTTTGATCCCTGGTACCAAAAAAATAAAAAAATAAAGTAAAATAAAATAAGTTTTATTTTATATACATATGTTGACATCTTGAAATAAACTAATTTGTTATAATCAATGCAAGATCAATTAATGTCTTTAACAAAAGTTGAGAAATCTATAGAAATTATAATTATGTGTTTTGGTTTTTAATTATAGTAATATTATGTTGTTAATGTTATATGAATATAAATAAATAAAATTAATTTAATTTCTGGAAATTAAATACAGATGTAAATATTTTAGAAAATGATTTAAAATCCTAGGACTAATTACATAAAACTGAAGGGCAAAATACAATGATATTTTAAAATCACTAATATGTGAAAGCCTCAATAACCCCAGGACTAAAGAATCAAAACTGTATGCTGGATTCTGTTACTTTTGAATATTCAGAGTATAAAATGAGTTAGAACATCTCATGAATTCAGTGCCACTATGACAAGGATGTAAATTATAAAATGGGAAAATTCAAATCTTTTGGGGATTGTTTTATATTAAAACAAAGCTTATTTCCATAATATGCCTCAGCATAAAAGTGCTAAAAGTGGTAGCTCCAACGTTAAGTGTGGTAGGATAGTTCACATTTGTCTGTTGACTGAGGATCTATTTGACAAGTTAAATCACATTTTTGAAGAGCTACATGGAGCACATTATATTTTCATCTTTTTGGCAACTTTCAGTGAACTCATCTATGGTAACAACCTTATCTTTATTTTTGCCCATTTTTTGGAATAGTGTCTCTACATGTTGTCTGGGGGCATCTTCTTTGAGGACAGGATATGTGCATTTAGCCATCATATCATATATTGTTTTCATTATATCCAGCATTTCTTCTTTAGTAATGTAGCCATCTTTATTTATGTCATGCAAGTTAAATGCCCAGTTGAGTTTTTCTTGTACTGTCTTCCAAAGCAAAATGGAAAGATCCTTGATGAAATCGTTTCGTACAGGCTTCAGTCCATAATAGACTGGCTCCAATGCAGGAGAAACAGTTCATAGAGGCAGACAGGAGGCAGCAAAAGCAACAAAGATACATTTATCAAGAAAATAAGAAAAGCAATATGCTCTGCAGAGTGAGTGCAGACCAATTAAGGTAGGAAAAGAAGGACACTCTACAGGGTGAGGGAGGCCCACTGTGAAAGAGCTCAGTGGCTGTGAGCTTCATGGGGTATCCTTTGTGTCTTCTCCTTCTAGGGCTGATGTCAAAGCTAGGCTACCCTATCAAGACATGGCTTGATTTTGCACCTGAAGAATTAAAATTGACACCCTGGCCCCAGGGGCAGGGCCTGGGCGCATGTGTCCTGGGTCTCTGTGCTTGACAGGTTACACCCACTTACCCAGCTGGATTACCTCACCCGAATCTCCTGCCTCAGTAGGAAATAGGGAGATACACTTTGCAAAAGGGAAGGGAACCAGAGTGGAGGAAGTGGGAGGAAGGAGAGAGAAGGGAGATGAGAAAAAATTAAATTCTGTTATGTACATGTATCAACTGCCCACAGTAAATATAATCCTTATGTACTGAAACCATGTACTAATAAAGAATACAGTAATAAATTATTTAAAATAATCTGAATTATCAAGCCAATCTTCTCTGTATGTTATGTATAAACAGTAAGTGATAAAGATGAAAGCTATTTTAATAGCTTTGTATGACTGATGAGAACAATGTTTAATTATTGAATTTTTACTTAATGAATTTGTACTTCTAATGATGAAGTCACTTGCATGGGGCTGCTGAGAAAATTCTAAATAAATGGAAAAGCATCATTTTAAAGACAACAAAAAGATAAGGAAGCAGTTGAGAAATCAAAAGTGATCCATCAAGGGAGGTAGAATAGATGTAAACCTGTCACCTGGGTCCACTTTGGTCCTGAGGTTCTTCTCCAATGGGGAACCTGAAGTAGAGTAGCAGCTACCTTTTTGGACAGATTTAGAGGTAAAATAGGTTCAGCCACAAAGGGGCTCAGTACAAGATGCGTGATGGAGGAGAAACCTCTGCAGGTTTCTGGGAATTAAGTGATCCTGCCTTGCTCCAGGGGGAACGCTGCCACCTTGCAGCTCCTAGACCCTGCCACATTCCAGAGCCAAACCCAGCCTGGAGCTCCCAAAAAAAACCTCCAGATGGGCCTCATGGTCCCCGTGTAATTCTATGTCCTCTCTGTGGGCAGCAGCCATTAAGGAAGTGGATCAAGAAAGAAAAGGTGGGGAAGACAAGGTGATGGGGCAGCTGTCAGGAGGTTGTTTCCTGGGGGGACAGGTGGGACGAATACATGAGTTGATGCCCCAGGTCCTCAGCACATTGTCTGTTGCCCCACAAAGCTTCATTAAATATGAATTTCAAGATTAAGCTTATAAGAATTTCCAGATTTCAGTTGCAGAGCAAACCATTCAGTGTAGAGGGCCTAATGTGAGTACAACCACAAGAAGACTCGAGGAATGAGGTAGATAAAGTTCTCCCAGAAACTACTGGATGATGCCTTGCGTCACACAGTGGCTGTAGACATCAGTGAGCAATGAGAAAAAATGTGTGCTGGTAAAATTTGTTTATGAAAGCAGAAAATGATCCAACCAGAAATGGCTTCAGGGTGCAATTTACCAAAAATTTTAATTACAACTGTTTGGAAATAGTTTATAATGAAATTCTCCATTTTCGATGAGTACTTTTTACATATCTGCAAATGTCTGAACTAGATTGCATTAATACACCCCTTCCTATAAAATCATCAAATGCAGACTTTTATAGTAAATTCTGTTAATCCAGGACTAATTTTACAGAACATCAAGAATATACTTCCCTCCTCAGGCATAAAACTGAATTTGTTTTTGAACAAGGTTTACATAATCGCTGTATATTTTTTGCGGGAACTGTGAAGCAGGACTACCTTAGGGTGAGTTTGAGATTCAAGAAGAAAAACATGAATTTGTATTATGGGCTCCAAGCTGTCAGAAGGACAGTAATGGGAGTGGTTCTGGAATCAGATACGTGCTTTCTCTCTGCATTTTCATTTTCATGGAATACTCAGCTAGTCTCATAAAGTTTTATAGATACTGTTATGCAATGACTTAACTCATTTAAAAATTTTGAGAATCTCATTTTTTTCACAATTATGAACATGCTAAATAGAGAAAATAGCCATAGTTTATAACCTACTCAATTCAGTGAACACACACACACACACACACACACACACACACACACAGTTTAGCTTCAATTTAGCTTGATAGAATTTATAGTAATCACAAGGTATCAAAACATGCTCCACTTCTTGAAGCAAGTTCTAAATGTGATGTCAGAACAGACCCTTGTAGAATAGTTCTTGGGACTTTTTAATTTTGTAATTTATTAGTAGTAGATAACACTGGTATATTTGCAAGGTAGAATAAGAATGAAGTATCCTACCGAAGAGGATGTGAGACCTTGCAAGGTAGAAAAATAACAAGAAAATAAATATAATATTATTTTACATATTCATAAAAATAAATATATTCATTTTATTTTCAACTTTTAAAAGTATAGACCTGTGATTTTCTTATCTTACTTGGAATGTGAAGGACAGAAGGTAATAATTAGCAACTTTCAGCCTTTCAATGAGCTCATCATTTATTCATCTGATTTCACGGTATAATTTGACCACAGCTCTACAGTTATTTCCACATAATACAAATTATGTGCCCTTCAGAGAATCTCACTAAAAATTATGAATATTATTTAACATTTCATGACAATTAAAAATATGTTCTTATAAATCTTTTGTTTGTAGAATTCACTGTGAACTCAAGATTAATTATGCCTTCTGTCTACCTAAACTTTTTGATACTCACTTAACAATCGCATTGCCATGCTTATATGTTCTCTACTATCAGATTTTAACTTTTATAACATTAAAAGCACCCTCTGTGATCTTTATCTTTATCTTCCTTCAGTTACTGCCAAGAAGCCCTGAATTCTTACTGTCTTTTCCAGTACAAGTCTGTGGTTTGTACCTGGGTCCTAGTAACCTGAGTAGAAGGTCACTTTCCTTCTATGCTTCTCCTAATTCCTTGCCACAGAATCCTTTGGCACTGATTTATTAGGCCAAATCATGTTGCCCAGAGAGGCTCTGTAAAGACACATAGTTCACTGTGTAGGAAGGAAATACAAAGAGCAATCAGCTTCTTATTTCTGGTCCTAAGACTTTGGTTCCTCCCACTACAGATATTTCCATCACCCTTACTTTCATAGTTATGAAACCTCTGATTTTCTATTTGTTTCTCTGCTCTTTATTTTTTCTCCCAAACCTAAATTCCTAACAACACCTCTTAGAGCTCTTACTTGTACATAAGTTCCACATTTTCATCCAGATGAGACTATTCCACACTCTAACGAGTTATTCTCTAAACAGTTAGGAAATAACTATTGAAAGAGAAAATAGAATTAGGGTAATGTTTACCTATTAGATAAAATGTTTAAATTATATGCACAGAGTGTAGATTTTGCATTATATGCATACAGAACATATAAGAATACTCAAATGCAATACAAGAAAGAAAATTTAAACACCAAAAGGTATATTCAAAAGCCATTTGTAAGAATATAGTCAAGTAAAAAAGTCTTACTTAGATAAGGAGACGTTTAATTTTATTTTTAAGGTTTTTCTTTGAAAAGATTACTGCCTTAAAGGAGAAAGTAGCTATAAAATTTAGGACTATTCTAATACGGAGAATGCTTTGATCCAGGATAGATAACTTCTCAAAGGTCAGGCAGGAAAGAACTTTTTTTTGGAGGAAAAGTAAACAAGGCTAGCAATAACTGGTTATGGGAAAGTAGGATGAGCAGGTGGTGTGAAAGGACAGTTGATGAGAAGATAGTTTTCCCCAGAGGCCAGCAACTTTTCAGAAAAAATCCCATCAGGAGGATGAAATGACCTGCATATTTGTATCCTCTAAATTTCATACAATGAAACCTAATAACCAATGTGATATTAGGTATTTGAGAGTAGATCATGAAAGTTCAGCCTTCTGAATCAAGTGAGTGTCTAGGGGGGCCCCTCAACCCTCCCACCACCTTCCAGAGCATAACACTGGATTCCACAAATACATCCTCTGCTTTTCCACTGTAAATTTTTACTTTTGCATAGTAGTAGCTGGCTACATAGCTCAGTACCTTTCCCTGAGGGATACAGGAAGCAATCTTGGTGTTTACCCACTTGGTATGATGTATGCAAAAGTGTCAAACTGGGATTTGCACCCACATGATACTCCCTCTAACAGGTTTTGTGTATCTTTACCTGAGCATATACAAGGGTATAACATAGACACACCACTCTAGGATTTGTTTGTAGAAAAGTTTTCTTTTGATTTTTCTGGTAGAAGTAGCCTAATTCAGTACAGTGGCACATGAAAAATCAGATTTGCAAGTTTTAGAGCAGGTCAAAAGTGAATCATCAGATTACTTATGCATGGAGGATGAAGATGATCCATTTGGTAAAATTCATGTTTTCATAATAGAAGAATGGAGTAGGTGGATGATGATGATGATGATGATGACGATGATTTTGATATTGGCCATGTGAGCCAAAGTTACTTTGACAGTGAAATGGAAAAAGAATTGACTGATACAAATGCAGGGACTGCAGAATGTGAATACATATTTGACAAATCAATAGGTTGTAAAATGATCACAAAACCAAATGGAATGATCCAATGTTAGAACTAGGTCTGAAAACATAGTGAAGATCTAGGCAGAGGTGAAATGTGTTGGACAGAATGCCAAGCAGTGCCATTCAAAGTTGGAAATTGTAACAGGTGAAATGCTACAAGATGCAGTGAAATATTCAAAGGCTGAAATACAAGTAAAACCTTCTGCATGTACCAGTAGCCATATTCAAAAACACATTTATTCTGACACCTCACTCACTGAACTGAAAACATTCTTTAGTCTGCTATACTTAGCAGTGATTTCTCCTGGTAATCACAGGAGTGTAAAAGACTTATGGAAAAGCAATGGGTCAAAATATGGCATAAAAATTTCTGCCTTTGTAGATGCAAAGACTCTTTAAATTTAGAAATTCATCCTGGAACTCAGCCACCAGGTCCTTATTCACATAGTAATAAATCAAATGATGTTGTGAACAGATTTGTTGCTGCCATCTCCCAAACTAATTGGAATGTGACATTTGACAATTGGTTTACTAGTTTTCATTGACATTACATTTGCTAACAGAGCACAAGTTGACCAGCATAGAAACTGTACATAAGAACAAGGCAGAATTCCCAATGAAATGTTGTGATTTCAAAACAGAGAATTGTATACTACAATCTTTAGATTTCAGAAAGATTCACAGTGGCCTGGCATATGGTAAAGAAAAACAAACTGGTACTGGTAATGTTAACATTGTACCATGATGTAAATATTGATAGGAAAACCTCAACAAAACAAAAGCCTGAGATAGAAACTTTCTACAACAAAACCAAAGACAGAGTAGATGTTGTTAATGAGTTATGCAGGAACTACAATGTCACTCAACACAAAGCATTGGCCAGTGGTTGTGTTATACTCAATCCTAAATGTGTGGCATAAATAGTTTAGTAGTTTGCAAAGAAAATAATAAGTGAAAAATACCAAAGAGAAATTTTCTTAGAGAATTGGGCCTGGAACTTAAAAGAGATAATTTACAGCAAAGGAAAAACAAGGTATTTCTGCCCAGGGAACTATGCAAAAATATTATGGAGCACACTGGTGAGCTGCCAGGTGAAAAGGCAAGCAGGCAAACCATCTCAAAGGCTTACTATGACAATAGGAAAACCAAAAAGATGTCAACTGTGCCCTACAAGAAAGGACAGGAAAATAAAACATATTGCTATCAGTGTGATACTTGTGTATGGCACATGCAACTTTCATTGGTGAAGACTGACTTGGATGTGACAATTAAAGCAACAATTATTTTTTTCTGGAATTTTATTGGTACTTTCATTGGAGTTCACATAGTCTTTTATTTCTGATGTTATCTTTTAGGTTTTATAAGCAAGTAAACAGCTGATGTGAAAATGTTGATGTTTATTCTAAATGTATAATACATATTAATAATTTAATACTTTATTT